>VMDO01013877.1:8617-56538 GCA_007922755.1 Pedetes capensis | reverse complement strand
TGTTCACTCATGTCTGATACACTTCACACTTTTCTTTTTTTTCCCTCTTTTCATATATATATATATGTATACTGGGAGAAGGACCTAGCAACCACTCCCAAAAATTAATCTGCCATTGAAAACCCTATGAAGAGCAGACAAGCACTGACAATAGTGTTTTGCCTATTGTATGCAGGGTTGCTATGAGTCAGATGCCAACTTGATAGCACTTAACAACAACAAATATATATATATATATATATATATATATATATATATATATATATATATATATATATATATATATATATATATATATATATATATATATATATATATATATATATATAGAGAGAGAGAGAGAGAGAGAGAGAGAGAGAGCTGGGATTTAGCTCAGTTGGTAGAGCAGCTGCGCTGCAGTCTCTGAGGTCCCGAGTTCAATTCCCAGCACCGCAAAAGTGGGAGAAGGATCTGGCAATCCACTCCCAAGGCAATCCTGAAACAGTCAGCCATTGAAAACCCTATGAGGGTTGCTATGAGTCGGATACCGACTCGACAGCACCTAACAACAACAAACAATATATATGTATATAAATTTTTTTTTGAGACAGGGTCTCACTATGTAGCCTGGGCTGGCCTCCAAGTTGCTATGTTGCCCAGGCTAGCTTTGAACAGGCATGTGTCACCACGCCAAGCTTGGTATAGTTTTCTTATCACAGTAACATTAAAAGTTTAAACCAGATAAAATCTGTATTGTTTTGGCTGTATAATTGCCTACGGCATCTGACCCCGAAAAGACAAAAATGTACTATTGTCTTAGGGTTGTCTAGAAAAAGAAAACCATTGAACTGTATCTGTCATTATGAAAGGGAATTTCTCAGGCTGGCTCACATGATCAGAGGCTGGGTGGTCCACAGTGGAAGCAGAGCCGGGCAGCCAGCAGCTGCTCAGCCTGAGAGGCTGGAAACTCCAGAGCAAGAGGGGCCAGGGATGCCGTCCCAGTCTTAACCTGAGGGCCTGGAAGCTCCCTGGAGAGTCACCAGTGTGAGTCCACGTGCAGAGGCTGAAGAAGTTCAAGTGTGGTGCAAAAGACACAGCTTCTCACGGAGGATCAAGGCCGCTCCCACGCAGGGGCGCTGCCTCATTTCTGCTTTTCATTCTGTCCAGGCCCCCAGCCTGTTGGACGGTGCTGCCCACATTCAGGCAGGCCTCTCTGCCTCCATTCACTGACACACATGCATCGTCTCTAGAAACATTCTCACAGGTTCACTCTGAAATGCGCATGGACGATTTTGTGGATGTCTGACAAGGATCCAAGACCTGGCCAGGCTCCTGACATTGCCATCTCTAGGGACAGGGCCAGCCACTGAACCCTACAAGTGATCCTAAAGAGCAGTCAGGGCTGGGAGCCAGGAAGAAACCTGACTTCATGTTGCAAATGCAGATGAGGAAGCAGACACCTAAAGAAGCAAGGGACTCGCCCAAACCCACCAAACTATGAAGTCAGTGCAGAGGATCTGTCTCCTCGCTACATCTTGGCTGGAAGCAAAAGTCTGGTAGATACTGTTTTTTATCAGGGTGAGAGAGTGAAGAGAATTGTGAACAAAGTGTGATTAAAAAGAAACTCTTAGTAAGGGAATTTTTTAAAAAATAAAGTTTGCTCTTTGGACAGAACCGCTCATGTTCCAACTCCAGGATTAGCACACAGAAGTCTATTTATGCACCTAAAGATGTTCCTTGGAAGAAAGGATGATTAGACTGTATCTTACATATTTTGGACATGTTTCTAGGAGGGATCAGTCCCTAGAGAAGGACACCAGGTTTGGGAGAGTGGTGGGTCAGTGAAATAAAGGAAGACCTATCACTAAATGGATTGACATAGTGGCTGCAACAATTTGCTTAAATATAAAAAAGATTGTATGTATGGCCCAGTGTCTGGTAGTGTTCCATTCTATTGTATATAAGATAGCTATATGCAATAGCTAATAGTCAGACCTAACTCGATGCCATCTAACAACAACAACAAAGATGAACCAGAAGTTTAAAGAGATTGAAATTCATCATATACAGTCATTTTAAAAATAAATTAATACAATTTATATATACACATATATATTTGTATAACTACAGAAAAAAAGACAAACCAGGAAGACCAGATGTCTGCATGTTAATTACAGATAATAATCATTTTACTCTTTTTCTTTTTGGAGTACTAGGGATCAAACCTAGCACTAAGCAAGTATTCTACCACTGAGCTACACGCTAGCTCCCATCTTATTTTTTAATGGCTTTTGTGTTGTATAAATTTTCTCATAACAGGTGTTTCTTTCTTTTAGAAAAAAAAGTTTTTTTAAACTTATACATGAAAGCCAGGCATGGTAGCACATGCCTGAAGTCCCAGTAACTTGGGAGGCTGAGACAGGATTATGAGTTTGAGGCCAGAGGCAGCCTGCATAACTTAGCAAGACCCTGACTCAAAATAAGAAATAAAAAATGGACTGGGGGTGCAGGCCAGTGGTAGAACACTTTCAAAGTATGTGCGAAGCTCTGGGATCAACGCCCAAGTACTGTGAAAAAAAATAAGAAAAATAGAAAGCTTATAGATAATCTTCACTTTAATAATGTGTGAAATAAGGGCTGGGGATGTGGGTCAGTGGTAGAGAGCTTACCTAGCACGCACAAGGCCCTGGGTTCGATCCTCAGTTCCACACACAAAAAGGTATGAAATAAAGAATTGTATAAATTACTTGTACAGTCAGGTCTTAAATGGGAGGAAGACCTCTGGATAGCTGTTTCTCACAGTGTCTAAAGATGGGTCTATTAGCCTTATATTTTACGACATTGTAGTTCAGTCTGTGCCTCCTAAGTACTCATAGTTTTATGTGGGCCTGTGAAACAAGAGTGGCTTTTTGTAGATTTTTTCTTTTGTTCTCTTATATGACCTTCATTATTTTCTTTCCTTCTAATCTTATCTTTAAATCCCTCTGTCCTGGGAATAATAAACAGACTTTATTCCAAACTGACATTCAAAAAGAAGGTTGAGACAGGAAGGAGTCAGGGGATTTCATGTATCTGATAAGGAAAGAGGATTGTCTAAACGAAATCAATAGATCTCTTCATCTTTCCAATGGGAAATTATTTGAAGAGCAAAGCATAGTAATCTTTTAAATTTGTCTCCATTAGATCAGGTACCTGCTTCCCATCAAACTTGTAAGCCATCTCACGAGGAGTAATGTTAGTCTTAGCAGCACGTTGTTGTTAGGTGCTGTCAAGTTGTGTCCGACACATAGCGACCCTCATAGGGTTTTCAATGGCAGATTGTTTCGGAATTGCCTTGGGAGTGGGTTGCCACGTCCTTCTCCCATTTTTGGGGTGCTGGGAATCGAACTCTGGACCTCAGAGACTGCAGAGCAGCACTCTACCAACTGAGCTAAATCCCAGCCCAGCAGCACATTAGTGCAGGTATTTGACAAATCTGAAGGGAGTGCGCTTCTTGTTTGGTGCCATTGAATGAAAAGGAAGGTTAAAAAAAAAACTATTGTGAAGCCATGGCTTAATAATAAGAAACAATATTTTACTTGGGGATTTTATGTGACTTAGCTTCAGAAAAGGAGAAAATTCAAACACAGCTTTGAGGGTCGTTCATCTGCCAACTGTCTCAGGATCAAATATAGGTGATCAGCCAGTCAATTCCAGAGGAGCGCATTCTAGTGTTCACCTCTGGGCAGATCGAAAGGCAGAGAGAAGATCATTGCTAGGAAAGGCTGGACGAGGGGACATCGGCAATACGAGGAAGGATGCTTTTGATGAAGAAAAAATCGTTCCTAACATTGCCCCCATCTATAGAAGGATCCTTGGAAGGACTCCATGCCAGCCCTGTCTTCAAGGTGTTCGGAACCTCTGGCCTCCTGGGAGGTACCTGTCGCATGTACTCCGTCCAGCACCCCCTCTTCTGATGCTCCTGTGGCGTCACCTGCTATGGGTCCACAATCAATTCCTGTGTCTGTTTCAGAGGCCAGACAAAGGAGAATCTTCTCATTGCATGGACTTTGTCTCACTCCGCCTGTTCCTGACAGCACAGCACCTGCAGGCTGCTGGGCATATGGCGGTGTCAGGAATAGTTGTTGTTGGTTGGGCTGCAGAACAGTCAGAAATCATGAGTAATGTTGCACCTGGCTTGGGGTTTTGTTTTTAACCTGTTCCACAGAGACACGGGCTCCTTTGGAGCCCTTTGCAGGATGGTTAACAGAGCAAGGGTGCAGAGGGGGTCTTCACTCCAAGCAGAGCTAGAGGACCAAGAGGGATGGGGGGCAGCCTGCCTGTGTCAGCCCGTTCGCGTTGTAGACAGCACAGACTGGGGACTATGCTATGACACCTTCCCAGAAAATTACACTGAAGGCTCTTATTCTAATCAGAACAGCACAGCACAACCCTTCTCTGTGCAACAGGAGTGATGTCTTTAGGCAAATGTCCTGTGGTGTCATGGCGGCCCCTAGGGAGTCCCTCTCCCTAGGTCCCTGTGAGCCCTGGCTGATCCCCTCCCTCCCCAGAGACACAGCCAGTGGGGCAGCAACACGCTTGAGGCAGGCATGGGTCTCACTCTTCTGAGGGATCCAGACCTTGAGAAGGAGCTTTCTGGAGACACGGCCCATCTAATAGCCAGACTCACTTCCACATGGGAATGAGGCCCTGGGGCCATGCAGCCACAGCTGTGCCCCAGTGTCTAGCGGGGCAGAACTGCCCAGCAACTTGGACTGGCCCATGATCATAGAATCAGGAGCAAATCAACTGGTTGTTTGAAGCCACGCAACACTGGGGTGGTTTGAGGGGAGTTGGTATACGGCTATAGATATAGTTTTGGTTATCTTTTTCTAATTTGCACACGGGTTCTAAATGGGCTGGCAATAGTCACATAGGTGTGGCTATCACTTGTTGTTAGGTGCCATTGAGTCATGTCCGACTCATAGTGACCCTCATAGGGTTTTCAATGGCTGTTTCGGGATTGCCTGGGGAGTAGATTGCCATGTCCTTCTCCCATTTTTGTGGTGCTGGGAATTGAACCTGGAACCTCAGAGACTGCAGAGTGGTGCTCTACCAACTGAGCTAAATCCCAGTCCTGGCTATCACTTAAGGGTCCTTTAAATAAAAATTTCACAGCTAAAGATGCGTAGACAGCCTGTCCTGGTTAAATGTTTTGCTTAGTTGAAATTTCTAGCATAAAAACAATCAGTTTTTAAAAAGAATTTGAACTTTATCATTTGTAAATATAGTAAAATACACAGTATTGACACATTAAATGACTGTTGGCTCTATATGATCTGTTCAGGGTGATGACTTCATTTGATCTTGTAGTTTGCTAATGGGCTCTGGGTTTTTTCATTCTTGATTGAGTCCATTTGCCCCTATTCATTAAGATTTCCCCCCTCAACAGTCATGCATTTTAATTCCATCTGTTCAGCTGAGCATGAAACATCAGATATCTACCTCTGTCCCTCTGAGGATATTAATTATATTTTAAAGTTTATTTTTAATAGAAAGTAATTGTACATATTTATGGAGTATAATGTGATGATTCAGTACATGTATGCAGTATTCAATGATCAGATCAGGGTAATTGGTGTATCTATTACCTCAAACGTCTACAGTCATACCACCCTGGCATCTGATCTCATCGGATCTTGGCAGCTAAGCAGGATCAGGCCTGGTTAGTCCTTGGATGGGAGACCGCTTGAGAATATCAGGTGCTGTAGGCTTGGGAGAAGGACCTGACAGCCAGTCCCTGAAACAATCAGCCATTGAAAACCCTATAAATAGCAGAGAAGCACTGTCAGACATAGTGCCAGGCACAGCACAGTGATGGGTAGTGTTTTCTTTCTGTTGTACATAGGGTTGCTATGAGTTGGACCCAACTCGACAGCACCTAGCAACAACAACAACATCACCTCAAACACTTATCATTTCTTTATTTTGGGAACATTCAAAATCCTCTCTTCTAACTATTTTGAAATATTCAATTAGTTGTTGTCAGCCATAGTTATTTACAACATTAGAAGTTATTCCTCCTATCCACCTGTACCCTTGCAGCTGTTAACCACTCTCCCTCCTTCCCTCTCGCCCTATCTCTTTCCTAGGCTCTGGTAACCACTATTCTGTTCCTTCTTTGAGACCAGCTTTTCAGCTTCCCCACTGTATTAGTCACAGTGACAGAGAAACCTACCAAAGCAAACATATGGGAGCAAGTATTTATTCGGGGCTCACAGTTAGAGGATTTTACTCAGTAGATGTGAAAGCCATGGTAGCCACATAGGCACGGTGGGCCCAGGACACAGAACCTCACATCTTGGCAATCAGGAAGCAGAGAGCTGAAGGCCATATATACAAATCAAAACCTCCAAAATGACCATTTCTGCAAAACTGAGTCCCTCCTCCCAAAGTCCCATAATCGCCACAAAAAGCACCAGCAGCTGGGGACCAAACACTTTGACCTTTGGAGACATTTTAGATTTAAACATAACACATATGTTGTTGTTGTTACGTGCCATCAAGTTGGGTTCAACTCATAGTGACCCTATGTACAACAGAACAAAACATTCCCTGGCACTGTCATGCCCAGCAGTATTGTCAGTGCTTCTCCGCTATTCATAGGGTTTTCGATGGCTGATTGTTTTGGGAGTGGGCTGCCAGGTCCTTCTCCCATTTTTGCACTGCTGGGGACAAACCCAGGGCATCAGAGAGTGCAGAGCAGCATTCTATCAACTGAGCCAAAGTATAGCTACCATGACATATATATATAGGTGGGAACATTTGGTATTTGTTCATATCGTGCATTTTTTAAAATTACCAGCTCCATCTCCAACATTTAACTTCAGGTGTTGCCCTGGGTAGAAGTTTCTCTCCTGGTTATATTTGCATTTTCTTTGACCACGTCAGCTTTCCTGGTGTGTCTGATGATCATTGAATGCGGACTTTGTGGTTGACTGTTTGCCCAGCTCCTGGAGGCTGCGGGATCTGCCCCTGGGTTCAGAGCAACAGTGGGTGCCTCCTGCTCTGGCTCCTACGTCTCTGTGTCCCTGTGGCAGAATCTCCCTGTGGGTCCTAGTGACAGCTCCGTCTCCCATCTGTCCACGTGGAACCCACACAGCATCTGAACCCCTTCCTGTTCTAAAACACAGCCAGGATTTTAAAAATAACTTGTGTGTCATTTCTGTAGATCTGATATGGGAAGCACAAATACACGGGCATGCTCAGACCGGCATCCTAAAACCAGGAAGGGACCCTGAATTTCAGACTGTCAAGGCGTGTGGGAGCACAGTGGAAGTCCATCGCCACTGGCTTATGCACACACATGGGGGTCTGCCAGGCACCAGGACAGGCAACATGTGGGCAGATGGGACAGGAAGGGTCATCTTCCTTCTCATCTCCTGCGGGGGCTGTGCTGGCCCTCTCCAGCCCAGGATGGTTGACCAATCCCACAGCAGCCCCTGTGGGTGAGTGCCCACCTCAGTGCGATTTCACAGACCGAAGCAACGATGGCAGCCAGGGCAAGTCTTGCTCAGTTTGCAGCTCCAGCAACTGCACTGTAGATAATTCAGATGGTAAATACTCAGTCAATGAATGAGTGAGCAGAGGAGTGTTTGAATGGGTGTGGGAGACTGTCCTCTGAGTCAGATGACAGTCATGTCCCATGGCAGGAGAGAGAGTCCTTTCAGAGCCAGTGACTTCAGCAGATGGAATGAGTGGGCCATGGGCACACTCAACCAGGAGGTGAGTTGGCGCCTCTGCCCTGCTTACCAGAAGTACTGCTCCTCCAGTGTCTGCGGATGCTCAGCCAGGGGCGTCTGCCCCAGGATCCGCGAGCCTGCTGTGATGGCCAGAACGTGGAGACGCTGCATTTGCTCTGGCCTCAGTTTCTCGGGTTGAGTCTGCGCGTTTACCTTAGCATTGGCCACACATACCGTTCTCACACATGCCATCACGTCTTTGATTTGCGCTTCAGTTAAAATGTGCCATTTTGACAAGATCAGACCCGGCCAGGGCTTCCACTGCAACAGCAGAAGGAAAGGAGATAAAGCGGGGAAGAGTGTGGCACTTGGGATGCCAGCAGGGGCGGAGGCTGGACCTGGTGAGAGCACAGGGCTGGAGCCTGGGCTCCTTCAGGGGAGGAGGCGATTGTGGCCACCATCCACCATCCTGCAGCTCTCAAGTGGGACTTACCTGTGGACTAGCAGGTCATTGGGCTGTGATGGGAACAGGCACACAGCCCCCAGAGACCAGTCCTCTCTCAGGAATCCGCAAACAGATTCTGTGTGTCCCCAAGTGGCAGCTGATCGCGATGGGGCTTGGGTGTGGATGCCGGACCGTCCATGCGGTCTGACAGGTTTGCTTCATGGTCTCACAAAGGACTGGCCTGCAGCAGGTCCCGGGACCCACAGGGCTGGCCCAAAGCTATTCAGCACCTGGGACAAAGAGAGGGGGCAAAGGGTGTGGGTTTGACCAGGGTTGGCACTGGTTGTAGAGAACTTGGATGGGGACGGGTGCATCAGAAAGGTTTGTTTCAAGCCAGGCACGGTGGTGCAAGCCTGTCATCCCAGCGGCTTGGGAGGCGGGGGCAGGAGGATCACAAGTTCGAGACCAGAGGCAGGCTGCATAACTTAGCGAGACCCTGTCTCAAAACATAAAAAAATGGGCTGGGGGTGCAGCTCAGTGGTCCAGCACTTGCAAAGCATGCAGGCGCGAGGCCCTGGGTTCAACCCCCAGTACCACAAAAATAAATAAATAAATAAAGGTTTGTTTCATCAACACAAATCCAGTTCAACTTTTATTTGAGTCTCTCCATAATCCATCTATTAGGTTATGCCCACCCTATTCCCTACCCCACCTCCAAACTGCTCTCTCAAAAAAGAGCTAGAGAGACCCTCTGTTCCTAAGGATGCTGTGGTTATAGTTAGGTTCTATTGACTTGAGTCCCACTCAAAGTGACCCTATGTGCAACAGAATGAAACTCTCCCTGACACTGTGCCAGTCACATGAACATTTTTACGGCGAAGGCCATTGTTGCAGATGCTGTGTCAATTCATCTAGATCTTGGTGAGGGTCTTCCTTTTTTTGTTGACCTGCCACTCTCTGAAACATGATGTCCTTCTCCAGGGATTGGTCTTTCCTAAAATGTCCAAAATATGTAAGACACAGTCTAGCCATCTTTGCTTCCAAGGAGCACTCTGGTGGCACTTCTTCTAGGATGAATCTATCGGTTCTTTTGGCAGTCCATGGTATATTCAATATTCATCGTCAGCACCAGTATCAAAAGTATCAATTCTTCTCCTGTCTCCCTTATTCAATGTCCAGCTTTCACAACCACGTGATACGAATGAAAATACTATGGCATGAGTCAGACGCACCTTTGTCTTCAATGTGACATTTTTACTTTTCAACACTTAAAGACATCTTTTGCAACACCTTTTTCTAATGCAATACGTCGTTTGATTTCTTGACTGCTGCTTCCATGGATATGAATTGGAGAACCAAGTAAAGCCAAATCTTGGACAACCTCAATCTTCTCTCCATTTATTGTGAAGTTATTTACTGACTCAGTTGTAAGGATTTTTGCTTTCTTGATGTTGAGGCTAAATCCATACTGAAGGCTATGTTCTTTGATCTTCATTAGTATATGTTTCAAATTCTCTTCACTTTCAGCAAGCAAAGTTGTGTCATCTGCATAATGCAGGTTGTTAATGAGTCTTCCCCCAATCCTCACGCCACATTCTTCTTCGTAAAGTCCAGGTTCTTGGATTGTTTGCTCAGCATAGAGATTGAAGAGGTATGGTGAAAGGATAAAGCCCTCATGCACACCTCTGTCCACTTTAAACCAGGCAGCATTTCCTTGTTCTGTTCCTGCCTCCTGGTCCATGTACAGATTCCTCATGAGTACAATTAAGAGCTCTGGTATTCCTATTCCTCATAAGGTTATCCATAATCTGTTGTGATCCTACAATCAAATGCCTTTGTATAATCAATGAAACATGGATAGACATCTTTCTGGTGTTTTCTGCTTTTGTATTCATTTGACATCAGCAATGATGTCCCTGGCTTCAAGTCCTGAATCTGGATTGATTTTCTGGCAGTTTCCTGTCTATATATGCTGCAGTTGCTTTTGAATGATCTTTAGCAAAATTTTACTTGCATGTGGTATTAACGATACCATTTAATAATTCCCACATTTGATTGGATCCACTTTCTTGGGAATAGGCACAAATATGTATCTGTTCCAGTCAGTTGGCCAGGTAGCTGTTTTCCAAATCTCTTGGCATAGACAAATGAGCACCTCCAGTGATGCATCTGTTTGTTGAATCATCTCACTTGATACTCCATCAATTCCTGGAACCTTGTGTTTTGCCAATACCTGAAGACACCTTCCACTTCTTCCTTCAGTACCATTGGTTCCTGATTATATGCAACCTCTTGACATTATTGGTCATCCACCAGTTCTTTTTGGTATAAGGACTTTGTGTATTCCTTCCATCTTCTCTTGATGTTTCCTGTGTCATTGAACATTTTCCCTGTAGAATCCTTCACTATTGCCACTTGGGGCTTGAATTTCTTCTTCAACTCCTTAAGCTTAAGAAAAACAGAATGTGTTCTTCCCTTTTGGTTTTCTATCTTCCGCTCTTTGCATATCTCATTATAACATTTGATTTTGTCTTCTCAAACTGCCCTTTGAAATCTGTTTAGTTCTTTAACTTTATCATGTCTTCCTTTCACTTTAGCTGTTTGTCATTCAAGGCCAAGTTTCAGAGTCTCTTTTGACATGTAATTTTAGTCTTTTCTGTTTTTCCTATCTTTTTAAGAGTCTTTTGCTTCCTTGATGTCTTTGATGTCATGCCACAATTCATCTGGTCTTTGATGGTTAGCGTCTAATGCATCACACCTGTTCTTGAGGTGGTTTCTGAACTCAGGCAGGATATACTCAAGGTCATACTTTGGCTATCATACACTTGTCTAATTTCCTCAGTTTCAGTTTGAACCTGCACATGAGCAGTTGATGATCTGATCCACAGTCAGCACCTGGAATTGTTCTGACTTTTGATATTGAGCTTTTCCATCATCTCTTTACATCTCTATAGCCCATTTGGGTCCTATATGTTCTACCTGGTGAATTCCATGTGTATACTTGCCATTTATGTTGGGGAAAAAATATATTAGCTATGATAAAGTCATTGGCCTGACAAAATTCGATCGTGAGTCCTCCAGCTTTGTTTCTGCCACCAAGGCTTATTTTCCAATAATTGAGCTTTCTTCTTTGTTTCTAACTTTTGCATTCCAGTCACCAATAATTATCAGTGCATCCTGATTGCATGCTCAATCTATTTCAGCTTTCAGAAGCTGGTAAAAATCTTCATTGTCTTCATTTGTGACCTTAGTAGTGGGTGTGTAAATTTGAATAATAGTCATATTAATCGGCCTTCCTTATAGGCATATGAATACTACTCTATCATTAACAGCACAGTAAGCCTTCAGCTGTACCACTGTGGCATCTGATCCTGTCAAATCTGAGAAGCTGAGCAGGGTCAGGCCTGGTTAGTACTTGTATGCGAGACCACCTGGGAACACCAGGTGCTATAGGCTTGGGAGATGGACATGGAAACCCACTTCCAAAAAACAATCAGCCTTTGAAAACCCTATGAATAGCGGAGATGCAGTAACAATACTGTTTTGCATGTTGTATGTAGGATCTCTATGAGTTGGATACCAACTATACGGCACTTAACAAAACAACAACATTGTACTTCCGGACAGATTTTGAGATGTCATTTTGATGAGGAATGTAACACCATTTCTCTCTAATATGTCATTCCCAGCATAGTAGACCACATAATTATCTGATGCAAAATGGCCCAGGCCAGTCCATTTTAGCTCGATGCCTAGAATGTCCATGTTTATGTGCTCCATTTCCCTTTTGGCGATTTCTAATTTTCTGAGATTCATGTTAAGTACATTGCATGTTCCAAGTATTAACGGACGTTTACAATTGTTCCTTCTCATTTTGAGCCATGCCACACCAGCAGAAGGTGATCCAGGGGCTTTACTTCCCTCCCATCGTTAAGTTAGACACTGCTTTGAGGAGGCAACTCTTCTCCGGTCATCTGTTGAATTTCTTCCAGCCTGGGATGGGGGGCTCATTTTCTGGCACTAAACTTGACAATATTTCTCTGCTATTCAGAGGGTTTTCAATGACTAATTGTTTCAAGAGTGGGCTGCTGGGTCCTTCCTCCTAGTCTGTTTTAGTCTGGGAGCTCAGCTGAAACCTGTCCACCATGGGTGGCCCTGCTGGCATCTGAGATACCAGTGGCATAGCTTTCAGCATCACAGCAACACGCAAGCCCCCTCAGCACGACAAGCTGTCAGACACAAGGGGGACTCAATGGTAGTCAGTGAAAAGAAAAAAAAAATGGAATGGGCAATGGGAATAATTACCAAATTTATAGTAATCACAAGCATTTCAGATTATGTAAAATAAAAATAGAGAAGATCGCAACATGCATGGTCCTCTGAGTCTTATTTCCAGGGATCCATTTATGTCAATGGTCACTTTAGTCAGGAGGTGGGACCAGTTTTCCTTAGCTACTCTTCCACACACAAATAGGCACCTGGCCCGGGCAGGTGCAACACTTCTGCCACTTGAGTTTTCCTCCTCCTTTGTGCTCAGGGCAAGTCATTCTCCCTCCAAGACCCGTGCTTCCCCCACGCTCAGCCCAGGCGAGTCTTGTGGAATCAGCTTCACTACTATGGCAGGGAGCGTGTGACGGTGATCGCATTGCTTCCCCCGTGCCACTGCCTGCCTCCACTCCTTCCTCTGCAGCGGATGAGTGATTCACATCAAAGGAGAGCCCGTGCAGTGGAATTGGACATTTATGGGCAAGCACTTGACGAGAGAAACCCTCTTTCGTGCTGGATTTCTGAAGGAAGACAGAGATGAAAGGCGAAGATTAGCCAAGACGGATGAAATCACCATGTTACTGAGTCAGGCTTCCTCTAGCACTAACGTGGCTTAAGCACCTGGCTTCCCACTTCCCACTTCCAGCGCTCTCATTTCAGGAAATAATCAGAAATAAGGGAGAAGTATAATTTATACTAAGGATGGTCGTGAAGGATTATTCATACAGTTGTCCCGCTTTCCCATGTAGGTTATGTGTTAAGACTGCCGGCAGATACCTGAAAGACTGAAGAGTAGCAAACCTTAATTAATTTAATACCTATTTACTTATTTATTTATTTATTGGTACTTGGGGATTAGGGGCTGGGGTTTAGGTCAATTAGTAGGGGGGTGTTCTACGTTCTCTGAAGCCCTTGGTTTGATCCCCAGCATCGCAAAAATAAAAGAAAGGCATGGCGATCCACTCCCCAAACCATCAGCCTTTGAAGACCCTATTAGGGTTGCTATGGGTCAAACCTTACTGAACGGCACCCAACAACAGCAACTTGGGGGTTGACCCCAGGGCCTCGCATATACCTTCCAAGTGCTGTACCACCGGGCTGCAGCCAGCCCATTTTTTATTTTATTTTGAGTCAAGGTCTTGTTAAGTACACAGGCTGCTTCAGAGTTTGAACTCACAGTGCTCTTGCCTCAGCCTCCCCAGTCACTGGAATGAAATGGGGCACCATTACGCCCAGCGTGCCTTTCCCATCTTAACCAGACCCTTACCTCACACTGTGGCCGTAACTTTGGCAGTCTGAGTTGTAATAGGGAAACTGTTTGCATTCCTTTTTCCTGCTTCAAAATCTCATGGAGAGATTTGTTCCTGCTGCAAATCTTAGCCACTTCAGCATTTGATTTTTTTTTTCTTTTTTCTTGTTAAGTTGAGAACTTTTACCTTTTCGTTTAAAGGAAGCTCTTTGGCACTTCTCTGGCTGGTCTGAGCCATTGGCATCACTCCTTTTGTGCTTTGGCACCACTCTGAAGGAAATTAAGGGGTTACTGGACACACGTACAGTGACGCGACAGCAGCTGATCAGCTAATGGAGAGGGCGACTAAGTGACTAACAAGCAGGGAGCGTGTCATACACTGGACAAAGTCCCAGGAGGAATGGAGCAGGACAGTGCAGGATTTCATCATGCTACTTGGAATGGTGTGCAACTTGAAACTTACAAACTGTTTCTTTCTGGAATTTTCCATTTAATAGTTTTGGAACACGGGTTTTTGTTGTCTTTTGTTTTGACCATGGGTAACTGAAACCATGGAAAGCAAAACCTCAGATAAGAGGAGACAATTGTACTAGCAAAACACCAAAACAAAGGAAAGAGAATGCCTTTGGATTATGCAAAGAACAGAGAATGACTGGTGTGGAACCAGGGACAACATTGCTGATGTCAGATGGATATTAGCCAAAGGCAGAGAACACCAGAAAGATGTCTGTCTATGTTTTATTGACTATGCAAAGGCATTTGACTGTGTGGATCAAAACAAATTATGGATAATATTGCAAAGAATGGGAATACCAGAACACTTAAAAGTATTAATGAGGAATCTCTACATGGACCAGGAAGCAGTTGTTTGGACAGAACAAGGAAACATTGGCTGCAGTAAAGTCAAGAAAGGTGTGTGTCAGGGCTGTATCCTTTCACTGTACCCCTTCAATCTCTGTGCTTAGCAAATAATCTGAGAAGCTGGACTTTATGAAGAAGAACACAGCATCAGGATTGGAAGCAGACTCATTAACAATTCTGCTTGTTGAAAGTGAGGAGAATTTGAAACATATACCAATGAAGATCAAAGAACACAGCCTTCAGTATGGATTGTGCCTCAACATCAAGAAAACAAAAATCCTTACAACTGGGTCAGTAAATAACTTCATGGTACATGGAGAAAAGATTGAGGTTGTCCAAGAATTTGCTTTACTTGGTTCTACAATTCATACCCACAGTAGCAGCAGTCAGGAAATCCAGAGGCCCATTGTATTAGGGGAAGCTGTTGCAAAAGACCTCTTTAAAGTGTTAAAAAGTAAAGATGTCACATTGAAGATGAAGGGATGCCTAATGTTACATCGTATTATTTCCAGTTTCATCAGATGGTTGTGAAAGTTGGACATTGAATAAGAGAGACAGGAGAAGAACTGATGTGTTTGAATTATGGTGCTGGAGACCGACATTGAATATACCATGGACTGTCAAAAGGACCCACAGATTTGTCCTAGAAATGCCACCAGAGTGTTCCTTGGAAGCAAGGATGGCTAGACTGAGTGTTACGTAGCTCCCATGGTCTGTGATGGTTTCTCTTGATAAACCTGCAGTTAAGAAGATAGAGCCACATATAACTGGTGATGAAAAGGTAAATTCCAACACTTCCTTCCTGATCCCCGATCCTTCTGTTCTTTGTTTCCTAAACAAATAACCTGCAAACACCCAAGGTGGAAAGTGAACTGTGGATCATTTACAGATAACTTCTGGATATTCAGATATGTAATCAGCAGTTACTGTGATTTTAAAACTGTTGTGATGCTGAAAGGAAGAGTAATTTCCTCTAAAATATAAAGCATCAAGCTCCTGGGAAGCTGAGATTGAAATGAACTGCTTTGGTAAGACTTTTGGCGAATAGAACCACAAGTCTCCTGTGGTTTGGGTGCCTTTCTGTTGGACTGAGGGGTCTTAAACACTCAGTTTCCCATTACTCCTCTGACAATGTGACTCATGTAACCACTAACCCTGTGCTGGGCCTTGCTAGGCATTGTGGGGTGAATAGGACGCCAGTGATTAGTTCTGCTCAGGACCATAGAGTCATTGTGTGATCATCAATATCATTTTCTCTATTTAAAAAGAATGTAACCAACCTGTGCCCTGAGAGGTGGCAGAACTAACAATTTACCTTCTGGAAGCCTCTTTTCTCATAATATTTAAATCCTAATGTTTGTTGTTGTTGGGTGCCATTGGGTTGGATCCAACTTATCGTGGGACCCTATGTCCAACAGAATGAAACATTACCCAATTCTGTGCCATGCACATGATCTTTTTATGTTTGAGTCCTTTGTTGCAGCCATTATTTGTCTTCTCATTTTGAAGGTCCCAGGGGCTTTACTACATTTCCTTCATTAAGGTCAACTCTACTTGGAGGAGGCAACTCTTCCCCAGTGATTTCTTGAATGCCTTCCAGCCTGGAGGGCCCATGTTCTGGCACTATATTTGACAGTGCTTCTCTGCTATTCATGGGGTTTTCAATGGATGATTGTTTCAGGAATGGGCTGCTGGGTCCTTCTCCCTAATCTGTCTTAACCTGAAAGCTCAGCTGAAACCTATCCACCATGGGTGGCCCTACTGGTGTCTGCAATACAGGTGGCATAACTTTCAGCATCACAGCAACACACAAGTCCTCACAGCACAACAAGCTGACAACCATGTGGGGGTCCTTAATGGTTACTGATTAGTTTTTTCCTGAACAACTCTTTCCTTAAACTTATTTATAATGAGCATTCATTTAGTGGCATAATGCTTTCTGTGAATATCAACTTGGTTAATCTCTCATAGAATAATCTCTGTGTGAGTATATAGCACACACACAGAGTATATATGTTCATCCATTCCCCACGGATACATAATGGGAGTGGTATTTGGATGTGCATAATCCACTGTATATTATTTATGGAATCTTGTTTCTGACTCCATATTTTAAAAGTAATGATGACTTTGCATCCGGAATGAAGAAAGTCTATATTCTTTTATAGTGGAAAAAATAATGATACCTTAGTGTTGCTAAATATGCATGGGATTCCCACAGAAAAATGGAACGAAGCTTTGGAACTATTCTGTATTGTTTTTGTTTATTTAAAGAACATCAAAAATTGCAAATAAACCCCCAGAAATAGAAAAGAAATAAAATTTACCAGCAGATTGATGAAAACCAGGCATAGTTGGAAATTTTCTTCCTCTTTGCAAGCACACGGTATTTATACAACCATAGATTTTGCTGGTGGTTCTGATTTATTCAGCAATACTCTTGATTCCTATTCTATTGCTCTTAAATGTACACCTTGATGATATTTATTATAAGATTTTTTCCTACAGTCAGACAGATGAAATGTTTCACTTCCCATTTTATTCATTTAAACATTTTCTTATTTACAAGAGATTTTAAATATTAGCTTCATTTTGTTTGATAGAGATGGGCGTTGGATTGGAATGTGCGGGTTGACCATGCAGTTGCGCCTCCTCATTAGGGCTGCTGTAAAGGGACTGGTTTGGCTTGAGTAAACAAAGAGGTATTTCTGAGACTGGATTTGAAAAGACATAAGGGTGTCTCATGCTTCTCGCATCTGCAGTGTTGCTAACCTAAACCTTCCTGCTGAAAGGAAGTGAAATGAAAGGGAAGGCATCAGGAAAAGAAACACACCACGAAAGCATTAAAGATCTGAAAAGGCGGGAGGGAACTCAAGGTCGATTATTAGATGGAAATGGAAAGGTCTGGGGGTGCAGAGCTGCCTGGCTCCCTCTGGCCGAGGTCATTGCTCATCGCTCCCCGATGGTATCCGGGGCAAGGGGAGCTCAGGGCCCGCACAAGGGCAGGGCAATCTCGTGAGAGTCTCTCCCACTTCAACACTGGGTGTCTCCTCATGCCCATCCCCTGGGAACACCCTAGAAGGCCGACCTGAGACTGAAGGAGGCAGAGGAGGAGGAGAGGCCACTTGTGAGGCTGCTGGGGTCAAAGGCCATCCCAGGCAGCCTTGCCCTCTGCAGCAGGCTGGGCTCCTGTGAACTCTGAAATGCCTTTCAGGAGCAGCTGACCCTGATCTTTTATCAGTGATGTCAGAGGTGGAAAAAGAAGAAACACATCCCAGCTTGTTTGTGAAGCCAGAAAAAGACATTGGGACGGAGGAGAATTGCAGACTAATCTCTCCTGAACACGGATGCAGAAATCCTAAACAAAGTATTAGCAGATTAATGTCGGTAATAGAAGGAAAAAAATACATCATTACCAACTTGTATGCGGAAAAGAGGCTTAACATTAGAAATGCAATGGATATAAGTAATCACATTAACACATTCAATGAAAAACATAATGTGATCGTGGTAGCAGATTTACAAAGTGTTTGAGAGAGCCAGCATGAATTTATAATTTTTAATAACACATACACACAACCCCTCTTAGCAAATTCAAAATGCACAGGAACTCCCCCAGTCTGATAAGGGAGGGCAGCAAAGTGCCCACAGCCAGCATCATACCCAACGGCGAGGAGTCCAGAATTGGCTTTAGAAAATCAAACAAGACAAGGGTGTCAGCTGACATCATTTCTAGCCAACTTTGTATCGTAGGTCCCAGCCAGTGCAGTGTGTAATAAAAAGAAATAAAGGTATAAAAATTTTAAAGGCACAAATAAAACTATGACTCTTCACAGATTATTGTGCACATAGACACACAGAGCAGTTTGTAGATAAATGACCAGAATTAATAAGTGAGCATTTTACTGTATACAGGGTGAATATATTTAAAATCACATTTCTTAAGAAACAAAAACTAAAAAGTTATAAAAATGTGCCATTATCAAAATATCAAAGATATCAAACAACCATAAATAAACTTGATAAAAGACTTTTATGGGGAAAATTGCCTGCAGCTGTAGCTCTGTGGCTTCTGATCCCATCAGATCTCGGAAGCTAAGCAGGGTTGGGCCTGGTTAGTACCTGGATGGGAGACCACCTGGGAACACCAGGTGCTGTAGGCTTGGGAGAAGGACCTGGCAACCCCCTCCCAAAAATCAATCTGCCATTGAAAACCCTATGAGCAGCAGAGAAGCACTGACAATAGTGTTTCCTCTGTTGTACAGAGGGTCGCTATGAGTCAGATACTGACTCCACAGCACCTAACAACAACATGGGGAAAATTATAAAAATTCATTGAGACATTGGAAGAGCCCAAAGAGATGGAAATCTTAGGGATGTTTGTGAATTAGTAGACTCTGGACAATGTTTTGATCCTTCCCAATTGACAGTAATTTCAAGCAGTCTCAATCACGCTGCTAAGGAATGTTGATGGTTTTCCAGACTCAACACTTCATATAGATGCTTCCCAAATGTTGTTGTTGCGTCCCATTGAGCCAGGTCCCACTCATCAGGAATGGTGAGGGTCTTCCTTTATTTCATTGACCCCCTACTCTCCCAAACATGATGTCCTTCAGAGATCAATCCCTCCTGATGATATGTCCAAAATGCTTAAGATGCAGTCTGCCCATCCTTGCTTCCAAAGAGCACTCTGGTTGTGCTTCTTTTAGGACAGATCTGTTCATTGTTTTGGCAGTTTCTAGTATATTCAAGATTCATCTCCAGCACCATAATTCAAAAGCAGCCATTCTCCTGTCTCCCTTATTCAATGTCCAGCTTTCACAACCATCTGATGAAACTGGAAATACCATGGCATGAGTCAGGTTCTCCTTTGTCTTCAATGTGACATCTTTGCTTTTCAACATTTTAAAGATGTCTTTTGCAATCGCTTTTCCTAGTGCAATGGGTTTTTTGGTTTCTTGATTGCTGCTTCCACAAGTGTTGATTGTAAAAGCAGGTAAAGCAAAATCTTGGACAACGTCACTCTTTTCTCCATTTATCGTGAAGTTGAATACTGACCCACTCGTAAAGGATTTTGTTTTCTTGATGTGGAGGTGCAATCCATACTGAAGGCTGTGTTCTTTGATGTATATCAAATGCTTCAAATATATCAAGTGCTTCAAACACTCTTCAGTTTCAGCAAGCAAAGTTGTATCATCCGCATGACGCAGGTTATTAATGAGTCTTCTTCCAATCCTGATGCCACATTCCATGTTTCAATTATTAGTGGATGTTTATAGTTGTCTTTTCTCATTTTGAGTCATGACACATCAGCAAATGGAGGTCCCTAGGCCTTTACTCCATTCCCATCCTTAGTATTGGCTCTATTCTGAGGAGGCAACTCTTCCCTGGTTGTCTTTTGAATGCCTTACGTCCTGGGGGGCTCATTTTCTGGCACTGTATTTGACAGTGCTTCTGTGCTATTCATAGCATTTTTGATGACTAATTATTATGGGCATGGGCTGCCATGTCCTTCTTCCTAGTCTGTCTTAGTCTGGAAGCTCAGCTGAAACCTGTCCCCTGTGGGTGGCCCTGCTGGTATCCTAGAAACTGGTGGCATAGCTTCCAGCGTCACAGCAACACGCAAGCCCCCACAGCATGGCAAACTGATAGACCATGAGGGCTTCCCAGATAGATCGAACAATTCCAAGCAGTGTCGATCTCACTTCCAACAGTTTTCCTGTTTATTTAGTGGAACTTAAGCTAAGTGTAGTCTGTACATGGATTTGCGGGGTGCTATGAATGGCCAAAATATCCTTGAATACGATAGAAAGACTGCCCATACCAAATATTGTTTCAGAGGCTGGGGTGCAGCACAATGGAAGAGCACGTGTTTAGTGTGCTCACAGCACTGGGTTCAACCACTGGTACACACAAATACACGCACACGAAACAATAAAATAATAAAATAACTAATGTGCTACTGGTTGACAAGTGAACCAACTGAGTGGAATAGGAAACTTAGGCACAGAGTAGCATGCATAGAATTTATGGCTGTTTGATGTTGCCCTTCAGATCAGTGGAGCAGCAGTGGACTCTTTTTTCAATAAAGAATAGTGGGAAAATGGACAAAAAAGAAGGGAAAGGAGGGAGGGTGGGAGGAAGTAGAGAAGGAAGAGAGACAGAATACCTCCATGGCCTTGAAGAACACACAGATTTCTAAGAAAAGAGACAGTAAACACCAACCATGGAAAAAAAAGATTGCTAAATATAACACATTAAAATTAAGAATGCTATTCATCAAAGTACACCATAAAAAGAATGAGACCATAAGTCAGACTGTGGGGAAAGATACTTGGAGAAGGATTAGTAACTAGGATATAAAAAGGACTTCTACAAATCAGTGAGAAAAGCCAGAATAGCCAATAGAAAATGAGCCATAAGACTTGAACAAACATATTACAAAAAAAGATGATCCAAAGGCCAATAAATGTGGCCATGTGCTCCATCTCACCAGCAGAGAAGCCCAAAATAAAACCTCAGAAACCACATAAAAATGCTACGACCTTGCCACCATACAAATAATGTTTCAAACTTGACATTATCAAATGTTCAGAAGGGCAT
This sequence comes from Pedetes capensis, assembly GCA_007922755.1. Taxonomy (NCBI): domain Eukaryota; kingdom Metazoa; phylum Chordata; class Mammalia; order Rodentia; family Pedetidae; genus Pedetes; species Pedetes capensis. The sequence goes on along the minus strand of VMDO01013877.1, from coordinate 35,414 downwards.
AGAACATACAGAACTTTCATATAGTGCTGAAGGAATTATAGATGATGTAATCATTTTGGAGCAGTTTAGCATTACCCAATAAAGTGGAGTGGGCTGGGATTTAGCTCAGTTGGTAGAGCACTGCTCTGTAGTCTCTGAGGTCCCGAGTTCGATTCCCAGCACCACAAAATGGGAGAAGGATGTGGCAACCCACTCCCAAGGCAATACCGAAAATAGTCAGCCATTGGAAACCCTATGAGGGTTGCTATGAGTCAGACTCAATTTGACCGCACCTAACAACAACAACAATAAAGTGGAGGACAGTCATGTTCCACTACTTAGCCATTTCTTCCTAGGAATCTGCATCAATGATATGAGTATTTATGTGTCTGAAGATAGCATAAGCATATTCAAAAATTACTCATAACAGATCCAAATCGGAAGCAACTCAAATGCCCATCTGTAGTGGAATGGATCAATAAGCTGAAGTATATTTATTCAATGGGACTCTGTACATCAATGAAGATAAATGCATGCCAGCTACAGATAGCACCATGTATGTATATACACAATACTGGGGAGAAGCGAGCCTCAAAAGAAGATATACAATGTGTTTCAGTATATAAAATTCAAAAACAGGCAAAACTAAACTGTATATTTTGTGGAAGCATGCATATATAAAACTATAAGGAAGAAAGAATCAATGATCGCTAAAAATATCGAATACTCCTTGGAAAAGGGGGCTAGGAATAAGAAAAGTATTAGATGAGGGTTCGTAATCGTGACATTGTATGTTTAAATACGTATTTGGTCTTCTTCCTCATTCCTGTTGCATAACTGGTAGTGTCTTTTTGTACGGTAATGAGTTGTCTGATGAGTAGTAGCCCCTTGGTCTCATCAGGGTGGAGGCTGGTTATTGGAAAGACCAAGGCAGGATGAGAGAGTGGAGACTTTCAACTCCACCTGTCAACCTCCATGGAGAGGAATGTGGCTGGACGTTAGGATCACCAATGGCCGATGATTTCTTCAGTCATGCCTAATTAATGAAGCGCTCAGAAAAGCTCAAAAAGAGTAGATTTGGAGAGCTTCCTGATAGCTGAATCCATAGAAGTTGCTGGAGGGAATTACGTCACTCCTTCCCATGCACCTTGCCCTGTGTGTCTTTTTATCTGTGACCTTCACAGTGTCCTTTATAATAAACCAGTAAATGTGTTTCCCCTAGTTCTGTCAGCTACCCTAGCAAAGTAATTGAACACATGGTTGGTCAGAAGCACACGTAAAACAACCTAAGTCTTGCTGTTGGTGTCCAGAATTAGCAGGTGAAGGGGCTCAGCATGGCTTGCTTGGTGTGTGGGGACCCCCCACACACATACTCCTGGTGTCAGAAACATATTGTTGAGTGTGAGTCTAGGAGAGATTGATTTTGCTTTGCCTCTTCCTCTATATTGTCAGAGTAATGTTCTCTTTCTTGCTCTAGATGGTGATCACAAGGAGTTAGATTTATTATCATTGGTAAACTGAATATGAAAGCCGCCTTTACATATTTGCAAATGTCAACAGTACAAATGTTATGAGAGATCATTATGTTCTATTGTTAACATCAATGAAGGCAAAACTCGTAAGTATTTTATTGTGAAAGTGGCAGCGCATGAGAAGCATCTGCATACCCTTCTTGTCGGGGGCTGTCTCCCCGGTCATGGGGTGTTGCTCCCTGCAGTAAGCTGAGCCAGGCAGTTGAAGACCCGCTGTAGAGTGGTGAGCCGAGTGTCGCTGGAGTGCTGGAGTGCTGTGCCGCCAGGGAAGGAGAGTTACGCTCACAGCTACTCTGAGGAGCCTTTAGAAAGGCAGGCTCAGAGAACTCTGCTCACAGCTGCTCCTTGCTTCTTGCTTCAAGAGACCGCGCCAACTCCAAGTGCTTTTCTATAAACAGCTCTTTATTGTAGTTCTCTCTTGTCTGTCTTCTTCCAGAGGGTCAGTGGAATGGACACTCAGATTGATGGTCGGACTGTTGGTCAATGGAATGGACCTTGAGTACCCTGAGCACCTTGCTTATAAACCCTCATGGGACCAATCAGAGAATGCCATGTCATATGGGGGTGACTGGAGCTTATCCTATCAGGGGGAGGATGCAAATGAAGCATTGAGTGAGTAACCAATCAGGGGATGTTCTTAAACTGGCCAATCAGGAATCGTTCACTAATTGGGAATTAGCCTATCAGGTACTGAGGGGTAGTTGGATGCCAGAGCCATCTTGGTGAGCTCAACGCCCAAAAAGCCCAGGATGTAGGGTAGAGGTTACCAGGGACCATTTTTCCCTGGAAACAAGTCTTAGTCCTCCAGTTTGGCTAGATAGGCCTCATGCTGGTCTGCTTCTCTAGGCCGTATCCCTACCCCTTCTGTCTTGTGCTCCACTTCCATAGAAGCCCCACAACTAAAAGTGAACATCAGGTAAAGTCCTGGCAAACCAGATATAGGTAGATGTCCCTGGCTGAGGTTTTTCTTTGCAAGAAAATGTCAAAGCCTCAGAGGAAGATATTTTCTCTCACCTTCACACTTTTCCCCTGTCTCCAGTCACAGATGTAGACCTCAAGTGAAGATCCACGTGCTGAGGAGGGTGAATGGAGAACTTAGGGAAGATCTGGTCCCCAATGGCATGGCTGAGCTACCATGCCAGAAACTACCTCTGTCTCCCTCTGGACTTCCTATTTGGTCAGATATAGTAATTTATTTTTGACTTTTTGTTGTTGTTGTTGTTATTTATTGTTGATGTTTTCAGTGAAGAACAGCTGTTACTTAGACTGTGGTCTGGAATGGAGAAGGCAAATTCTAGTTGGAGCTCTGTAATTTAACATTGCAGATTTGTTGTTGGGCAAATCACTTGCCCTTAATGGTTCTTTGTCTCTCCTGAAAAATCCATTGATCTGTTGGCTTGGAAGCGTTCTAAAGGTCCTTCCAGCTTAAGGCCGATGGCATAATAGTGTTCACTTTTCCACCTAGACTGTGAAGAAGGCTCTGCGGGAGCTTAAGAGATTTAATGAAAAGCAATTCAGGGACTATGTTGTCTCAACTTCTTTTGTCCTGATTCCACGAACTATTTAAAAATACAGCCATAAAAATCAACTAGGATCTGGAGACCTATAAAACAGTACTTCTCACCTTTCTAAGAGTATTTATTCAAGGAGAATAATAGGTTCTAATTGCCATTGAGCTGGATTATGGCAGAGCCCAGGATAGTCTCCTGGTAATCAGTTAGACATTTTTAGAATCTGTATTAACTTCTGTAGTCCATAATCCAGAGCAAACTAAAGTAGAAACTTAGAACTTCTGCAGTATTGAGCATCTCATTTTCATTTTTCTTCTTCTGGCCACCTATATAGCATTGAGAATTCCACCTTCATTCTTGGACCATTCTTTCTATGGCATATCGCAGAGCAACTTCATTCTTTCCCAAAGTTTCAGCTACCACTTATATATTGATTACTCTTTTTTTTCCCCAGTACTTGGTGTTGAACCCAGGGCCTTGTGCTTGCATGCTTTGCAAGTGCTGTACCACTGAGCTGCACTCCTAGCCCATTTCTTTTCCTTTTTTTGAGACAGGGTCTCACTAGCTTACGCAGACTGCCTCTGGTCTTGAACTTGTGATCCTCTTGTCTCTGCCTGCGAAGTCACTGGGATTATAGGCATACACCACAGTGCCCAGCTATACTGATTACTCTTAAATCTTTATTTCTAAGTGTCCTTCTGAGTTTTGAATTAATGTAGCTAACAACTTACTGATATTTTTGGTATTTGAAACTCTATGTGCTTTAAATTAAACTTATCAGGACTGGAGATAAACTTAGAGGTAGGTCACTCACCTGGGAGGTACAAGAGTTCGGAGTTCCATCCCCAGCACCATAAAATAATAACAGTAACAACAAATTCCATTTATCGTCTCTCACAAATCTGTTTCTTCTCTCCCTTCCATATCTGGTGATTTTCCCCATCAATTATCAGAAGAGGAACCACAGTGGTCCAATCTGGTTGGCACCTGGGTTTTCATGTTAAGTTGAAAATCAACCAAGGGAGTCAAGATCACAAGGAGCGGGAGTATGAGAGAAAGTCATGGAGAGCCTTCACGATTAATATTGGGAAACCAAGTCCTCCCATCCGATCTGGGGAACAGGGGTTGGGCTGAGTGGGAGAGAAAGTCAAGAGTCGAGTTAGTGGCTGAGGGAAATGACTTTGTCCAGACAAAGGGGAGGAGTGAGGTAAGAGGGCACATCAGTTCTGGAGTGCCTGCAACTACCCTGCTGGCTGCCTGGTGACCCCATTTCATCCCCTCCCCAGATACACTGTTTCCTCATTCCATGCAATTTGCCATCTGCTGCTTACTCTACTCCCATGCCCCATTTTTTCCCTCATCTGGATATTTCTTCCAATCATTTGAGACTCAGCTGAAAGTTTTCCCCTCCTGTGGATGCTCCCCTAGTCAGAGTCACTTTCCCCAACATGCAGCCACCTCATACATGGCTCTTTTCCTGCAGTCTTCACATTTTCAATGTCTATTTACTTTTTTCCTTTTACTTAAGTGTCATTTTAATAAAAGTAATATGTAAAAATAGTTTGACATTAAATAATAGCTTCTGGTTTCCAGAAACAGCAGACTGGATTAGTCAGATTAACTCTCCACCTAAAAAACAATGGAAAATGTTATGAGACATCATTTTACATGTTAAAAAAAATCCTTAAAAGTATTAAAAGTCTGAAAAGACATTGTAAATGCCAAATCATCGTACGAAAGTCTGTAATGAGATTTACATGCTTATGTACTCCTCACATGTCTATTAGCTTCTCATGCTGTGGGGGTTTGCATGTTGCTGTGATGCTGAAAGCTATGCCACTGGGATCTCAGATAACAGCAGGCCCACCCACGGTGGACAGGTGTCAGCTGAGCTTCTAGACTAAGCCAACTAGGGAGGAGGACCCAGCAGCCCTCTCCTGAAACAGTTAGCCATTGAAAACCCTATGAATAGCAGAGAAGCACTGTCAAAGATAGTGCCAAAAAATGAGCTCCCTTGGCTAAAAGGCAGTGAAGAAATGACTGAGGAAGAGTTGTCTCTTCAAAGTAGAGTCAACCTTAATGATAGGAAGGGAGTAAAGCCCCTGGGTCCTCCTTTTGCTGATGTGGCATGATTCAGAATGAGAAGAAACATAGTGGCTGCAACAATGGGATCAAATATAAAAAGATCATGAGCATGGCACACTGTCGGGGAGTGTTTTGTTCTGTATGACATAGGGTCCCTTTGAAGTTGCACCTGACTTCACAGCACCCAACTATAACAACACACACTTATGTAATACACCTCCCCCCACCACAAGTACGCACACGCCTTACGGGATATATTCTCATATCCAAGAGATTGATGCCCTGAGGATCTTTGTGTTTCCACACCTGGGATTTTCTTCTATACCCCCTCAAGGCAAGAGGGACAGAAATCAGGCCCGGTATCCATGGTCTTAAAGAAGATAAACCTGATGTTAATCTGGGATGTCCTAAAGGAAAACCATATCTAAAAGCACCTTTTACCCCAACTGAAGGGAATGTCAAAGAAAGCTGCTTTGGAAACCAGCAGGAAAAAGCAAAGAAAAAAATCCCAGAGTACTTGGTTTGCAGCCCCTGACGAGCTCTTAGATAGTTTTGCACCCTGGTACATCTGATCTGATTGGTTCATGATGGTTGCAACTGTTCATACTTTTAATATCCTTCGAAGGCAACATGAATGCCCTCTTAAGTGGAGTATGTCTGTCTTAGATCTTGAATAACAAACAAAATGAATTTCAGGGGCAATAAGAAATAGATAGTCAGAGATTACAAGATCCAATATAATGGTGGTGGAGAATTCAAAGACACAAAAATAGAAATGGAACTGCCTAGATTTGAAACACATGCATTTTGAAACATCTAAACATACCATACATAAAGAAATAAAATAAAACTTTGAAATATATGTAAGGAAACATGAAACTGTAAAAGTGACATGGTTTGCTTGAAAAACAAATTCTAGAAATGAATAAGTACAATAAAGAAAATTTGAAGTTCAGTGGCTACATTGTAAGATAAAGAGAAAATCTTAAAGTCAGCCAGTAAAGATGGATTGATCGTCTACACATGACTGAAATTATGCACAGCTGGATTCTCAATAGCAAAATTCAAAGCCCGTTTTCAACTATGAGGAGAAATACATGATTTTGCAGTAGTAGAGGTAAATTTAATATACTCCTCTTAGCTATAGATAGAAACTATCAAATCCGAAAAATAGTCATTTAAAATGTAAAATGAATGAGCATTATAAATTAACCAGATCTACAAACCTTTATTAAGGATCATAATAACAACAGAAAACACATACTTTCCAACATACAGAGAACACTTATAAATATGACTGTCAATCAGGAATTAAAACACTTCAAAGGAGTTAAACACTATCAAAATATTCTCCAATCATAATGTAATTAAAAGAGAAATGAATAACAAAAAGATAGGTGGAAGATTCTCATATCTTTAGAAATTAGAAATAACATTCTAAATAAGTCATATGTGAAGTAATAATTATGAAAATTATTTTGAACTGAAAATTAATTTTTGAACAATGAAAATTAAATTTTGAACTGAGTAATGAAAATGCTACACACCAAAACCGTGAATGAAGCCAAAGAAGTAATTAGAGAAATATGTATAATTTGGTATCCATATATTAGAAAATTAATGTGCTTATATCCATCAAAGAAAATTTTAAAATCAAGTTCAAAGTTATCCCAAAAAGGAAAGGATAAATAACAAAGACAGGAGCAGCAATTAATGAATCAAAACCAAACCTACAATGGAAGGACGGAGATAACACAGGCTTATTTTTCAATAATAATATTATTGACAAAACCTTCTGTGGAATTGGTAAAAAATAGAAGGTACAAATGCCAGTACTAGGATTGAAAAGGGAATACTCATGGATTCCATACATGCAAACATACTATCAAAATATATTATTAAGCCAGGTGCTGTGGGGCATGCCTGTAATCCCAGCGGCTCGGGAGGCAGTGGCAGGAAGATTGCAAGTTTGAGACCAGAGGCAGTCTGCATAACTTAGTGAGACCCTGTCTCAAAAAAAAAATAAATAAAAAAGTAAAAAAAAAAAATGGGCTGAGGGTGCAGCTCAGTGGTCCAGCATTTGAAAAGCATGTAAGCATAAGGCCCTGGGTTCAAACGCCAGTACCACACACACACACACCATATATATATATATATATATATATATATATACACACACACACACACACACATACATACATATATATGTATATATATATGTATAGATAGATAGATAGATAGATAGATAGATAGATAGATATGATTAGCAAGTTTGTACAATGAATTTGGAAATAAAGATGAAGTGGACAAATTTTGAGGGAAGTATATGAAGACTGACTCAAGACGAAATAGAAAACTAGAATAGTCCAAAAATGTTTAAAGACTTAAGTCAGTACTATGTGTCTTTCATAACACAAACCTATAGGTCACAAAATTTCAGCAAATCTTAAGCATGGTGAATACAAAGAAAACAGTACCCAGGTATATCGTGGTCAAATAGTTGAAACCAACGATAAAGAGAAAAATCTTGAGAGCATTTAGAGAAAAATGACAAGTATATACGAGTGATGATATGAGTCACAGTTGATTTCCTTTCAGAAACATGGTGACCAGACTAAAATGGATCAAGATTTTGAAATGTTGATGGAAAGAAACTCTCAACCCAGTAAACTAAATTCAGTAAGCATATCACTTAAAATGGAAGATACAGTACAGATATTTTCATTGCCAGCATAATTATAAGATTTCTAAAGGAAGTTATTCATAACCCTAGACAGAAATTCGCCTACAGCCATAGCCCTGTGGCATCTGATCCCGTCAGATCTCGGAAGCTAAGCAGGGTCGGGCCTGGTTAGAACCTGGATGGGAGACCGCCTGGGAACACCAGAAGCTGTAGGCTTGGGAGAAGGACCTGGCAACCCCCTCCCAAAAATCAATCTGCCATTGAAAACCCTATGAACAGCAGAGAAGCATTGACAATAGTGTTTCCCCTGTTGTACAGGGGGTCACTATGAGTTGGATACCAACTTGACGGCACCTAACAACAACAACAAGACAGAAATTCAGATCTATAGGAATTCATGAAGAGCGTCTCAAATGGTAAATAGAAAAAACTATATACTTAAAAATTTTCTTCTTCTAATTTTTAAAGACATGTTACTGATGAACTGAATATATCTCATTGCTTGGTGAACTTTGTACTGGCATGGTTTAATTATGGTTTGTCCTTGCTGAAACTCATTTGATAGTTTCCACAGTTGGTTGGATCCCCTTCTTGGGAATAGGCACAAATATGGATCTTTCCCTGTCAGTTGTCCCAGTAGCTGTTTTCCAAATCTCTTGGCATAGACAAGTGAGCACCTCCAGTGCTGCGTCTGTTTGTTGAAACATCTCTATTGGTATTCCATCCATTCCTGGAGGCTTGTATTTCACCAATGCCTTCAAGGCACCTTGCACTTCTTCCTCAGTATCATTGGTTTCTGATCATATGCCGCTTCTTGAAATGGTTGATCATCCATCAATTCTTTTTGTTACAAGAACTCTGCATATTCCTTCCATCTTTTTTTGATGTTTCCTGCATCGTTTAACATTTACTCTGTAGAATCCTTCACTACTGTCATTCGAGGCTTGAATTTTTTCTTCAACTTCTTAAGCTTGAGAAAAACAGTGTGGTCTTCCCTTTTGGTTTTCCATCTTCAGCTCTTTGCACATATAATTATAATATTTGATTTTGTCTTCTCACACTGCCTTTTGAAATCTTCTGTTTAGTTCTTTAACTTCATCATGGCTTCCTTTTACTTAGTTACTCCACATTCAAGGCCAAGTTTCAGAGTCTCTTTTGATATGTAATTTGGTCTTTTCTGTTTTTCCTGTCTTTATAACCCTTTGCTTTCCTCATGAATGATGTCTTTGATATCAAGCCAAAACCCATCTGGTCTTCAATCATTAGTGTCTAACACATCAAGTCTGTTCTTCCGGTGGTCTCTAAACTCAGGTGTGATACACTCAAGATCACACTTTGGCTGTCTTACCCTTGTTCTAATTTTCTTCAGTTCCAGTGTAAACCTGCATATGAGCAGTTGATGGTCTGATCCACAATCAACACCTGGTCTTGTTCTGACATCTGATACTGATATTTTCCATCAGTTCTTCCCATAGATGTAGAAAATTTGGTCCCTGTATGTACCAGCTGGTGAATTCCATGTGCACAGCTGCAGTTTATGCTGGTGAAAAAATGTATTTACGATGAAAAAGTCATCGGTGTGACAAAATTCTGTCATGTGATCTCCAACATTGTTTCTGTCACCAAGGCCATATTTTCCAACTATTGAGCCACCTTCTTTGTTTCCAACTTTTGCATTCTAGTCACCAGTAATTATCAGTGTATCCTGATTGCTTGTTCCATCAGTTTCAAACTCTGTAAGCTGGTAAAAACCTTCCACTTATTCATTTATGGCTGTGGTGGTGGGTGCATAAATTTAATAATTATATTAACTGGCATTCCTTGTAGGCATATGGATATTATTCTATCACTGACAGCATTGTACTTCAGGACAGATCTTGAGATTTCTTTTCTGATGATGAGTGCTACCCTATTTCTCTTTAAGTTCTCATTCCTGGCATAGTAGACCATGTGATTATCTAATTCAAAATGGCCCATGCCAGTCCATTTTAGCTCAGTGATGCATGGAGTGTGGGTGTTAATGCACCACATTTCAATTTTGACAATTTCTAATTCTCCTGAGCTCATATTATGTACATTCCACATTCCAATTATTAATGGATGTTTACAGTTTACAGTTGTTTCTTCACATTTTGAGTTGTGCCACATCAGCAAAAGGAGGTCCCAGGGGCTTTACTCCCTTCCCATGATTAAGGTCAACTCTACTTTGAGGAGACGCTCATCCCCAGTCTCTTCTGAATGTTTTCCAGCCTGGGAGGCTCATTTTCTGGCACTGTATTTGACAGTACTCTGCTATTCACAGGATTTACAATGACTAATTGTTTTGGGAGCAGGCTGCCAGGCCCTTCTCCCTACTCTTAGTCTGGAAGTTCAGCTGACACCTGTCCACCATGGGTGGCCCTGCTGGTATCTGTGATACTGGTGGCCTATCTTTGAGCAGTATAGCAACATGCAAGCCCCCACAGTATGACAAGCTGACAGACAAGTGAGGTGTTTTCTAATTAGCAACAGAAATTGGACTAAGACAAGAACAGCATACACAAAAAAAGGCAAAGAGGGGTAAGAAAAAGTTGTTGTTGTTGTTGTTAGGTGCCGTCGAGTCGGTATCTGACTCATAGCGACCCTCATAGTGTTTTCAATGGCTGAGTGCTTCGGGATTGCCTTGGGAATGGATTGCTAGGTCCTTCTCCCATTTTTGCAGTGCTGGGAATTGAACTCGGGACCTCAGAGACTGCAGCGCAGCGCTCTACCCACTGAGCTAAATCCCAGCCCACTGTGGAGCTAAAATGCAATACTAAAGAAAGTTTTGGTTAACCCAGAAGAAGTCAGGAGAGGAAGGCCAAGGAACAAAAAGCAGAAAACAAATAGCAAAATGGCTGACCTAACCCAAACAATACTAACGTTGCATTACAAGCAAATATGCAGAGCCTGGGTGCTAATATACCAGAACTGCATATCCTATCAATTTGTTTTTCCCTAAAATTAATTGCCTTGTTCTTCCTATTTGATTAGTTATTTTTTAACCAATCATAATTTCCTCCATATCTTATGAAAGGCTCCCACTCCCATTTTCTGCCTGGTTGATCACATAAGTTAATCGATTAATTCTAGTTTTTAATTATTTTACTTTTGCGGGGAAGACATCTCCCCAGACCTCACGGTCTTCTCTTTCTGAAGGGAGCTCCCTTAGCACAATATTTTCAGTCTTCTTTACGTACAGGCATACACACATGCACATATGCACACATGCTCTGCCCCAGCCTACAGAATCTTCTGGCCAATGAGAGTGAAGAAGAAACTGGGTAGGCGTGACCCAGATGAAGTCTTCTTTTCTTCCTCCTAGGGGTGACGGTGTGCAGACACCACATACCCTCTCTGCTGCCAGAGTAGAAGATTTTAAGAGGAGCTCTGCCCAATTTAATGGTGTTTGAGCACTTAGCCTTTTTTTTTTTTTTTTTTTTTTGTACTGAGGGTTGAACCCAGGGCCTCAGGCTTGCATGCTTTTCAAGTGCTGTACCACTGAGCTGCACCCCCATTTTTCAGAGTCAGGGTCTCCCTAAATTATACAGATTGCCTCTGGTCTCGAACTTGCGATCCTCCTGCCTCCGCCTCCCCAGTGACTGGGATTACAGCCGTGTGCCACTGTGCCAGGCTGCACTTAGTCTTTTAAAAAATTAGTATTTTAATCATACACGTGATGTTGTTGTTGTTGTTGTTAGGTGCCATGGAGTCAGTATCTGACTCATAGCAATCCTACATACAACATGGGAAACACTATTGTCAGTGCTTCTCTGCTGTTCAGAGGGTTTTCAATGGTGGATTGATTTTTGGGAGTGGATTGCTGGGTCCTTCTCCTAAGCCTACAGTACCTGGTGTTCTCAGATGGTCTCCCATCCAAGGACTCACCAGGCCTGACCCTGCTTAGCTTCCGAGATCTGATGGGATCGGATGCCATAGGGCTACAGCTGCAGGCGTACATGTAGTACACAGTGACAATTCAGTTCATATATACATTTTGCAGTTGTCAAATAGGGTTGTGTACCCTTTCATCTCCTTGAAAAAGGAAAAATTTTGATTAACATGTAATGACAATTGTACACATTTATGAGGTGTACCATGATTTTTATTTTCATAGAGTTGCATCCTATATTTTGCATTTTATCTCTCCTTGTTTACTCCACTAAATTGTTTCCCCTCCCCGTCCTACCTTCCCTATCATTGATTCCCTCCCACTATTTTCCTCCCCCTTCATATTGGGTCAACTTGTATTTTCCAATCTTAGATAAGTGCGATTGTATATATGTATATATACACTCTATATATTACATATTACATATACACAATATATGTATTATATATACACTATATATAGATAGCCTGCAGCCGTAGCCCTGTGGCATCCGATCTCGGAAGCTAAGAAGGGTTGGGCCTGGTTAGTACTTGGGTGGGAGACCGCCTAGGAACATCAGGCTTGGGAGAAGGACCCAGCAACCCACTCCCAAAAATCAATCCACCATTGAAAACCCCCTAAACAGCAGAGAAGCACTGACAATAGTGTTTCACCTATTGTACATAGGGTCGCTATGAGTCAGATACTGACTCAACGGCACCTAACAACAACAACAAAATATATAGATATTATTTTTTCTCTCCTTTAAGGTAGATCTAGCTCCCACATAGGAGAACATGTGGTATTTCTCTTTTTGAGTCTGGGTTGTTTGTTTTGCTTAAACTGATGATGTCCAGGGCCATCCATTTCGCTGCAAATGACATAATGTCATTCTTCTTTACTGCAGAATAATATTCCATTGTGTATACATACACATTCTAAGTCCATTCCTCTGTTGATGAACATCTGGGCTGATTCCATATCCTTGCATCTGGGGAGAGTACTGCTATCAGCAGTTACTCTTTATGGATCAGCACCAAAAAGTCCACTTAGCTGGCCATCGGAGACACACTCACTAATTACAGTTGCATTATAATCAAAGGGAACACTTTGATCTCCTAGAACATTACAGAATCAGGAGCTCCCTTTTCCACACTACTTTCTCATCTGGTAATGTGCCTAAGCCACGATCACGTTAAAGTGACTTATCATAGGTGACAAAGAAGGGATACTCATTAGCTTATCAGCTCATGAATACTTTCCAATTCTGCAGTTCTAGAAATAAAACTCCTCCATAATCTCTTTTGTAACTTTACTGCTTTTGTTTTAGTTTCTTTTTCCTCCCCCAATTCAAAGGTTATATATAATATGTCACTAATAATTTCTTCTATTACTTCCATTGTGCTCACAATTTTGGTTTATTTGTTTTGTTCATTCTTTAATAGTTACACTTTTGTAATTACTTGATGTTCAGTATGTAAAGTGTCCATTTAATTTTCCCCCGTATTAACACTTGTTATGGGTTGAATCGTGCCCATCAAAAGATATTATGTTGAAGTCATACTTGTGCCTCAAGAAGTGCAGCTTTATTTGGAAATAAGGTCTTTGCAGATTCGTCTAAATCAAAATGAGGTCATTATGGTGGACACCGATTCAATAGGACTTAAGGCCTTATAACAAGGGGAAATTTGGAGACAGACCCAGATAGAGGAAAGTGGATAAAGATGGCTATGTGGACATGGAGTCATTGATCTGCAGGGAGCATCCACAAGCTATGGAATGCCAGGGATTGCAGAGGATTGCCAAAAGTTTGGTGAGGTAAGGAAGGATTGCCCCCTCCTTGGTTTATGGCACTTCGTTATGACAGCCCCAGGGATCAAATACAACATCTGGTTTCCACTGCAACATTTAAAAATAGCGTTTTGTTTCTTTATTTTAAAAGTTTATATCCAGTCTACTATATCTTTAAAATCATTAGTTGGACTCCATTTTTGCCTGTTTTTGTATTTTGTTCCATTAGACTCTTTTTTTTTTCTATTTCTGACACCAGTCCTTTTCCTTGAAGGTAGAGCCTTTGAAAAGGGGTCCGCCTGTCCATCTCTTCCCCCTTCTTTGCTCCACCCGTGCCTCTTTCTGTTACCCTTCCTTCCTTCATTATTTTTCTCTTTCCATCTTTCTCTTGGTCCCTTTCTCGTGTGTAAGAGTATTGTTTAAAGATCTGTGGCAGCTCAATGATCAGAATGAGAGAAGGACGTGGCAGTCCACCCCTGAAACAATCAACCATTGAAAACCCTATGAGGGTTATTGTGAGTCGGATACAACTCGACCACACCTAACAGCAACAACAAAACAATGATCAGAGGGAAAAGACAGCAGTGCCTCAGAATGAAGAGGATCAGAGGACGTTCCAGTTGAACAAAACTTCCACACAGTTAGAAATGTTGATTAGAGATCAAAGCAATAACTCCAAAGTTAATGGGTTTTCTGTATTGACTTCCTCACTCTTTATCTTCCTGAGAAATATGTTATTCATATGGCAGTTATTAGGTTCTGCTTTGTTCTTCTGTGATTTGTATGCATATCTTTTTCTTCCTGAGATCTGTAACCACTGAGAAGGTTTGCAAAGCTCGGTGAGGCTGTCTTCTCTGAAGAAGGGGGTTTCATGAGGACTGTGACAACCAAATGAATGCCTGGGTCTCTGGGGCTGTGGGACAAGCCATCTCCTCAGTGTTCCTCCAGTGTAGGTATTTTCCTGTAGCCTGCAATAAGCATTTTGGTTGAGACACTGTGAGCTGTGTGCACAGCGCACATATTTTTACATTTTTATATTTACCCATGTCAGATTGGATTCTCAAGGAGTCTATCCTTGACTTTCTTTTGATGTTAGGTGGGCCTTCAAGTCAGATCCGACTCACAGACCCTATGTACAATAGAACGAAATAGTACGCAACACCATGCCTGCCCAGTCTTTTATGATTGAGTCCATTGTTGCAGTCATTGTATTTCTTCTCATTTTGAGTGGTGCCACATCAGCAAAAGAAGGTCCCAGGGGCCTTACTCCCTTCCCATCATTAAGGTCAACTCTACTTTGAGGAGACAACTCTTCCCCCATCATTTCTTGAATGCCTTCCAGCCCAGGAGCTCCTTTTCTGGCACTTATATTCAACAGTGCCTATAGCCATAGCACTGTGGTTTCTGATCCCATCAGATCTTGGAAGCTAAGCAGGGTCAGGCCTGGTTAGTACTTGGATGGGAGACCACCTGGGAACACCAGATACTGTAGGCTTGGGAGAAGGACCTGGCAACCCACCCTCAAAAATCAATCTGCCATTGAAAACCCTATGAGTAGCAGAGAATCACTGACAGTAGTGTTTCACCTGTTATACGTAGGGTTGCTGTGAGTCAGATACCGACTCAACAGCACCTAACAACAACAAAAACAACAACATATTTAACAATGCTTCTCTGCTATTCATAGGGTTCTCAATGTCTAATTGTTTTGGGAGTGGGCTGCTGGGTCCTTCTCCCTAGTCTGCCTTAGTCTGGAAGCTCAGCTGAAACCTGTCCACCATGGGTAGCCCTGTTGGTATCTGAGATCCCAGTGGCATAGCTTTCAGCATCACAACAACACACAAGCCCCCATAGTGCAACAAGCTGACAGACACGTGGGAGGTTCTTGATTTGGTGTTGTGTAAAGGGCCAAGAAGTGGGGCTTCCTTTCATCATGAATCAAGAAAAGACATACCAGGAATAGGGGAGGGCAAACCCCGGGAGCCCAGGGGGTCCTAACTTGTCTCCAAGCCAGAGACAGGTGGACAGCTGAGGAAGAACCAAGAGCCAGATGAATGGCGAAGTAGCTGCCTCCAGAGGGTAACGTGCCAAGGCCACTCCCTGCTGCCTAAGGTCTTACCACACTCGCGTTCTAGGTCAGAGTGGAAATGCTGCTGGGCAACACCTGGGACAGGGAAGACAGAGGAGCTGTAGCTGCCATTGGCCAGCAAGAGCCCACGTTGGGTGCCACTTTGAAGGCAGAGACATGATGAGGGAGAGATGGACAAGGGAACTTTTTTGAATCAGATCTTTTGGACAATGTATGAAACCTTACAAACCAAGTATTCATTGTTGTTAGGTGCCATTGTGTCAGGTCTGAGTAATAGCCAGCCCATGTACAACAGAACGAAACACTCTCTGGCCCTGTGCCACGCACACAATCTTTTTTATGTTAAGTACGTTGTTGTAGCTACTGTGTCAGTCCCTCTAGGTTTTTTTTTTTTAATTAACCTGCCACTCTTCCATTCATGATGTTCTTCTCCAGGGATTGGTCCCTCCTGACAATATGTCCAAAATATGTAAGCACTGTCTAGCCATCCTTGCTTCCAAGGAGCACTCTGGTTGCCCTTCTTTCAGGACGGATCTGTTGGTTCTTTTGGCAGTCCATGGTATATTCAATATTCATCTCCAGTACCATAATTCAAAAGTATCAATTCTTCTCCTGTCCCCCAAATTCAAAGTCCAGCTTTGACAACCATATGATGCAACTGGAAATACCATGGCATGAGTCAGGCACACCTTCGTCTTTAATGTGACATCTTTACTTTTCAACACTTTAAAGAGGTCTGTTGCAACAGTTTTTCCCAATGGAATATGTCTCTTGATTCTTGACTGCTGCTTCTGTGGGTACTGATTAGAGAACCAAGTAAAGCAAAATCTTGGAAACCTCAATTTTTTCTCCATTTATCATCAAGTTGTAAGATTTTTGTTTTCTTGAGGTTGAGGCAGAATCCACACTGAAGGCTGTGTTCTTTGATTTTCATCAGTAAGTGCTTCAAATCTTCTTCAGTTTCAGCAGACAAAGTTGTGTCATTAGGTGTCCATAAAGCATACACCCCTGTCTCTTCCTTGGAGTGTTCACCTGCCTCAGTTTACCTGTATCTCTTGCATGGACTTTAGGCCCTACACAAGTGTATATCCCTAGAGGTTAGAACAGCATCCTAGATGGCATCTAGCACCGTGTTTTGCACCAATTGCTTTGTAAAAGTTAACACAAAGACCTAGACATTATCTACAATTTTTTCAAGTCCATGCAAAGCAAATGAAGCCATTTTGGATATTTCTTTGACTTATCTTAATGTAGGAATAACAAAAAGAATAACATACAACATAACCCCCCCAATGCTCAATCACCTAAGTCCAATTTTCTTCCCTGTAGGTTTCCACCTTTCTATGAATATTGTCTGCCCAGAACTACTTCATGGTGAATGTGAGCAATACATGTTTCCAAGTTTCCACCCACAGAGATGTCATAACTGCTCCAAGCGTGTTCCAGGCTGGTGCACCTCTCCTTAGCTGTTGTCTGTGCGGCTGCAAATGGATCACACTGCCCGCTTTCCTGATGGGATAGGCTGGTGGGAAGCTGCCCTCGCTTCCCAAAAGCAATGATTGGCTGATCAGCAGCACAAAGGCTGACCATGCTGCCAGGAGGGCTGGGTGTCCTACCCTCTGAGCCTACAGAGGCAGCCGCTCTGGGTTTATGATGAGTTTTTGGTGGTTGGCTCTTTCTCCTTCTTTGACCTGATGTAACTGAGGCAGGATGGACAGGCAGGGGAAAAAAATCCCAGGGACATGGGAGGAAAAAGAGCCCTTGCCCTGGAATCTGCTCTGCGTCTCACCAGCTCACACTCAAGAGCCCTGCCTTAATTACTAAAAAGACTGCTTTGACACCTGCCTGCAAAGAGACATTATTTTGGGAAACACTGGACTTGACTAAGTTCTTTCTTTGGTCTGTCTGCTCCTTCTCTGTCCTGCGGGGTGAATGGACACTCCCTTTATGTCTCCCCAGGAAAAGTAATTCACACAGGAAAAGTAAGACACTTTTCTACTTTGTAGAGTGTGTGTGTGTGTGTGTGTGTGTGTGTGTGTGTGTGTGTGTGTGTTGCTGGGAGTCGAACCCAGGGCATCATACATGCTAGGCAAATGCTCTACTACTGAGCTAGCCCCCGCAGCCTAGTACTTTATGGATTTTTGATGGCAACATTTTAGTCCTCAACTTCTTCTTTCCCGTCTACTTCAAAAGCTTAGGTTTCACTTGTCTCAGCCATTAGTTGATATGAATTCTGGGAATGAAAATTAATCTTAACAGTAGCTTAATTACACCAGAGGTTAATCAATCATAATCGGCAAAGGAAATATGGTGTGAAAATATCACACAATCTAAGAGCAGACAGGAATAATCATCACGTAATTTGTTACTCTGTGCTATCCATATCACCATTAGGACAAATGATGAAGAATTCGCTAAACTTAACCAAAGGATCAGAAATAATTGCGTTATTAATAATCACACATTAATGTGTTAGAACATATACAACCAAAGTCTTAGGCAATTTGCCCAAGATAGATTTCATAACTGATTTTTGCATGAAAACATCTTCCCTAGCAGTTGAATTCTATTTCCATCCATGGTACTGACAACAAATGAATGGTACCGTGAGGTTCTGTGGCATTATTTCTTGTTTCTTTTCTTTTGCTAGTGCATCTACTCTTCAGTGAATAGGTTGGGTGGTTTTGTTACTTCCAGAGGAAGGCAGTAATGAAAGCAAAAGTGGAAATGGACACATAGTTCTCTGCACATTCACATAATCTAATTATATAAGGGTGCAAAAAGGAAAGTGTGTCATAATAATGTTGATGGTCCTCTGAATACGTAGACTAGCTTCATCCAGGGCTCTCAATCTGCTTTCTACATGACACATAATGGAACCCAAACTTTCTATGTCACATGGTTATTCACGTTATATTTATTTGTTTGTTTATTTTTTCAACTGGGTGGTTGAGCCCAGGGCCTCATGCATGCTAGGCAATGGCCTATCCCTGAGTTGCACCCCCAGCCCCTCTTTCATTTTTTATTTTTTTATTTTATTTTTTATTTTTTTCTGAAATGTCAGTTTTATTGATTTTGATGAGGGGGAGCGGAAGGTATGAGAGAGGTGAACAATTTTTATGTTTAAATACATTATGGAATAAGTACAATTCAAAAAATTTTAATTCTCAATATAAAACACAATTTATAGAATTTTTATTTTTAATTTTAAGACAAGGTCTCAGGAAGTTACACAGGCTGCCTCTGGCCTCAAACTTGTCACCCTCCTGCAGCAGCCTACAGAGTCACTGGGGTTACAGTGGACGCCATGGTGCCCAACTCCTACTTGTGCGTGCTTTCTTTCTTTCTTTTTTTCTTTTTTTTTCTTTCTTTTTTTTTTTGTGTGTGTGTGTGTGTGTATGTGTGGTACTCAGGGTTGAACCCAGGGCCTCGTACTTGCGTGCTCTGCAAGTGCTGGACCACTGAGCTGCACCATCAGCCCATTTTTTTACTTTTTAAGACAGGATCTCGCTAAGTTCTCAGACTGCCTCTGGTCTCGAACTTGTGATCCTCCTGCCCCCGCCTCCTGAGCTGCTGGGATTACAGGTGTGTGCCACTGCGCCCGGCTATTTGAGCTTTCTTTAAACCCAAGCTGAATGTTTAATAAGATGGCAAGACGATAATGGAGCATAGTTAGAATGTAGGTTGCCAGGTATGGTTCTGTGTGGAAATTGCAGCTTGGGAAGCTTCCGCCACGGCAGGGCTGGATGCCACGCTCCCCCCCAAGATTTATGACTCCAGTTCCTGGCCAACTTTGGCTGCAATACTCTACCACCAGCTTTTCCCAGGGAGTTTGGAAAAGGTCAAAAATTCACAAACTTGGGAATTATGGAGGAAAGCACGGCATGAGCACATTCGACATTAATCTGATAAGGAGTGAAATAATCACCTCTAAGACATAAGAAGCAAGGGTGCAGCTCGGAGGTACGTTTTTGCAAGGGGAGCAATTACCGTGAGCTTTGTATTTCCTTCCTGTTAGTTATCCCATGAATAAATAAATGCACTCTGGCTGGCACTGATACCTTTAGCATACTCTGATTTAGCACATTCCTTTACTATCCTCTTCCACCCCAATCTGATTTTCTGCAATCGAGAGCTCTGTTACAAGAAAGTAATTAATTTTTCACCCTCGGGAATTGGCTTGTAATTCAGTGAAACAAACAAACAAACAAAATAGAGGTGAGGTCATGGAAGGGAGGTAAACAGTGAGGACAAATTACCCATCAGCAGAACATAAAGCAAGATATAGAACTAAGTATTGAAATACTGGATGGCATAGTGATTAATTAATTGTTTAATTAGCTATACGTAGCTGTCCCTCTGTGGGATTCTGAACACTGTGTTCAGGACTTGTTTGGGCAGAACTACAGAGTAGCAACTATAGCTTCCAATCCTTCCTTCTTCCCGCCTTCCTTCATCTTGGCTACCTAAATGGTTCTGAACCGTGTCCCAGATCCCCCGGGGCTTCAACTTGCCAGGGGCCAGCTTCTTTGGTAAATTCAACCATGCCATTGTGTTAATAAGTGCTGCTGATTGTCTAGCCTCCTCCCAAGTAACAGTCACGAGGCTTTCACAGTGGTTTTCTAAAGATGACTGATCACAGTTCAAAAATGTGACTCTGATTGCAGACGGAAATTTTAGGACTTTTGGCAAGAGCTTTGGAAGCCAATAGCCCTATGAGTGTATTTGATTAAGTCTAATAAACATCTCTAGGGCATTGTTACACCTGCCTTTGGTGCCCATTTGAATCAGGTTTCTGTACCAATCAACATCCATAAATATAGCAGGGTTTCCACTGAGTCACGCCCTCCATGGGGCTGGACATGGAGTGGAGCTGGATGAGGCGAGAGAGACAGGCTTTTCTTCCTTGTCCCAAGGCAGGACTGTCCTCTGAGAAACAATATTCTGTTTGTTATGTTATTCGACCCAATGGGAGAATTATCGATAAGCCAGCTGCCAGATAGGTCACCCTATAAATTACTAATTCCAGGTAGAACAGGTAGATAAAGAGGTGTGTAATTCTAGAGGGAGGAGAAAAATCTTTCTGCCCAGGAGATTAGGGATGGCTTCATGGAAGAAGTGGCATTTGTTCTGAGATTTGACTGGATTAGAAAAGAAAGAAAGAAAAAATTTAGGACACAGAGTCTCACTGTTACTCAGGCTGGCCTCAAACTCCTGAGCCCAGGGACCCTCCTGCCTTCCCCAGGTAGCAGGTGTGCACCACCATGCCCAGCACAGGTAAAATTTGGTATGTGGCTATGATTTGTTGTTGTTGTTAGGTGCTGTCGAGTTGTGTCTGACTCATAGGGCAACCCTCATAGGGTTTTCTGTGTCAGATTGTTTTGGGATTGCCTTGGGAGTGGGTTGCCACGTCCTTCTCCCATTTTTGCGGTGCTGGGAATCAAACCTGGAACCTCAGAGACTGCAGAGTGATGCTCTACCAACTGAGCTAAATCCTAGCTCCATGGCTATGATTTAGGTGGGGGAAAAGAAGTGACACGAGGGAAGCTGTCTCAGGAAAATGTGGACACAGATGTGAGGGGACTCTCATGGCAACGGAGACTTCTGCAGCTGGACATGGGAGCAGCAATGAGGAGAATAAAAAGTGGGGAAAGAAGGAGATTTTGTGCCAGGGCTTGTGAAGCCGTTGATATTAAAATGGAATTTTTATTTATTTATTTATTTTTGTGGTACTAGGGGTTGAACCCAGGGCCTGGTGCTTGCATGCTCTGCAAGTGCTGGACCACTGAGCTGCACCCCCAGCCCATTTTTTCAGTTTTTGAGACAGGGTCTCCTTAAGTTATGCAGACTGGGTCTGGTCTTGAACTTGTGATCCCCCTGCCTCCACCTCCCGAGCCGCTGGGATTACAAGCATGTGCCACTGTGCCCAGTGATGAATTCTTTAAATTGTAGGCAGAGAACTATTGCAGACCAGAGAACAAGGGGACTGGGGCCTTTTCAAAGCCACTTTGATCTTGCCACCATGACAGAAGGCCCGATTTGGCCAGTAGCAGTGGGACAGGAGGGGAAGAGAGATCGGTAGGTAGGTAGAGGTCATTTGAGATTTGGCAACAGGTCTGAGAAGGGATGGCCAGAGAAAGGAAGACTCCCTTCAGAAATAATGAACTAGGGCTAAGGACTGCTGGGCAAGATGAGGTTGGTTTTGGGCATCATGAGTTTTGAGGTGATAGTAGGATTTCCGGAGATAGATGTCTGTTATCTGTCTCCCCACGTGCCTGTCAGCTTGTCATACTGTGGGGGCTCATGTGTTGCTGTGGTCCTGAAAGCTGTGCCACCGGGATTTCAGATACCCACAGGGCCACTCATGGTGGACAGGTTTCAGCTGAGCTTCCTGACTAAGACAGACTTAGGGAGAAGGCCCTGACAGCCCACTCCTGAAACAATTAGCCATTGAAAACCTATGAATAGCAGAGAAGCACTGTCAAATGTAGTCCTGGAAAATGAGCCCCCCAGGCTGGAAGGCACGCAAGAAACAACTTGGGAGGAGTTGCCTCCTCAAAGGATGGTCAATCTTAATGATGGGAATAGAGTAAATCCCCAAATGAGAAGAGACACAGTGGCTGCAGCAATGGGCTTGAACATAAAAAGACTGTGTGCATGGCACAGTGTTAGGTCATGTTTGATTCTGTTGTACTTAGGGTCACTATGAGTTGGATCTGGCTTGATAGCACCTAATAACAACAGCATTATCTGACCACTGGAAAGGCTCTCTAAAGCCAAGAGCACACATCCTCCTATTTATTTTGTAGTCATGCAAAGGCCTACTGAAATGAAGAACCATTGGCTCAAAATCTAAGTATGCAATGTGTTTAAGGCAAACCACAAATCTTCTTTGGAACCAAGATCAGTTATCATATCATATGTAAATATTCATGATCCGTCCATTAATTAAAAAGGGAATATATGTTTTGATTTTGACATCCTCCTGTCCTGAGCTGACTTGATCCCATTTATTGTTTGGAATGGGCAAGACCAGCTTGCTATAAATGAATCCAGGGCTTTGTGCTTTGGAGACTGGGATTTGAATTCTGGTTTTCCTCTATTTCTCTAAGGTCTTTCCTCCCTACCCTGAAGCGTTGGATGAAATCTCTAGGGCTCTCCAGGTCAGCAGGTGGTCTCTTTATCATGAAAAGAGGGGAGATAGTGGTGAGGCCACACACTTGTGACCCTCGGTGTCTACTAGACTTGAATGGAGCTTTGAGCTAAGGGAAAATCGGTGGACACACCCGAGGTGTAACACACACCACAGAACATTAAGCACAGGAGTCTGGGGTTCCTGGTTGTCAAGCTTCTCATTGCCAGCAGCCCACTTGTCTTTCCCTGGCCCCCATCGGAAATGTAGATCTTGGCGTAAACGCTGCCAACCCTCTAGGTTGTCACTACTGTCAAATCAGTGGGTCATACAAAGATGAATAAGGTCTCGTCTTTGTCATCAGGGTGCTTACACACAGGCTAATGAGGACAAACAGGAGGGCGCGCAGGATAAGGCAAAGAAGTGGTAGGAACGCTGTCAGGGAGGAGAGAGATTTGTCTGGAGTTGATACTGGAGAGGGTGTGGGTGGAGAAGAAAGGCAGGGGCTGTGAGCTGAAGACACCTCTGGCAAAGGTGCTGATTAGCCATTAGGCCTTTAGGAATTAGTGTACAGCGAAGATAAGGCTGGACTGCAGGCCGAGCTGCTGGTGGGAGGCCTTTGGGTTTAAGCCAAGGAGTGGCGCTTGCATTCCCTAGACCATTCCCAGTACTATTGCCTAATTTTGAAAGGAGAGTGGAGGTCTCTAGATAGCTCCAGGCAGGAGGGGGTGTCTGGACAGGGCAGAGCGTTTGTAGAAATGGCAAGGAGGCAGGTGATCAAGGTTTTGTGTGATAGATTGGAGAGGCCAGGGAAGGAGAGGATGTGTGAAGACCAAGGAAGATTGGGAAGTCACAGGTGACTTGAGCCTGGGTAATTAGAAAAACGGGGGCAGTTGCTAGAAGCAGGTGGATGTTAAAGGTCAGGAGAGAACGCTAGCTTCGCTTTGGGTTTGTGGTGGTTGTCGCGTCAGGGGCCTGCTAGGTGAGGTTATTTAGAGGCAGCTGGAGATGTGAGGGCCTTCCCAGACTGGCGGGACTGGAGCTACAGATCTGTAATCAGCCACGTGCAGGTGACATCCATACGCTGGGAGCTAACAACCCTTCCAGGTGAACCAAAGCACACGCAGGGTGGCCCCGAATCGCGGGCTGGGCGGTGGGAGAGAAGACGACCTGCCACCGAGAACAGGCGTCGGACGCTTAGGACAGTGCGTGACGCAGCCACCAACGTTCAGGGCCGAGGTGGGATGTAGCGATGAGGTCACCCCACTGTCTCCTGCATCCCCTTTGCCCAGATGCGGAAAGTGAGGCCCGGGAGGAAGCACTGAGTAGCTCAAGGTCAAACACCAGCGGGCTCCAGACCCACGCTCGGGACCTTCCGCCCTCGTCCTCGTGGCGCGGGCCACGCTCCCCTTCCATCTCTACCTCCAGCAGTCGTCATTAAAAAAGAAAATCACCCCCCAAAGACCCAGAACCCGAAGTTTTATCACGCAGTGTAAGCTGGGGCTCCGGGAGGGATTTTCTTAGCCTGGAGCCCGGGGAAGGGGAGGCGTTGGGGCCGGGCCGGGGGGTCCCGCGGGACCGGGGAGCCTCAGGACGGTAGAGCCTGCGGGGCTGGCGCGTTGGCCGCGGGAGGGACGGCTGGGGCCCCAGCACTGGTGGCCAGCGCGGCCCCGGGAGCGCGCGCGCGCGCGGCGCCGACCCCACGCCGCGCCCCCGGCGGCCCCCCGCGCGCGCCCCGCCCCGCGCGCCCCCGGCGGCCCCCGCGCGCGCTCCTCGCGCTCCCGCCGGGCAGGGCGGCCGCGGAGCAGCGAGCCAGCGGCGGCCGAGCCCGCGGGGCCGCAGCGCCCGGTGCGCGCGGATCGCGGCCGAGCCGGCGGGGGCGCGCGCGGCGGGCGCGAGGCCGCGGCGGGGCCGCGCGGAGGAGGCGCCGCGGAGGAGGAGGCGGGATCCCTGCGCGCCCGCCGCCGCCCGGCCTCCCGCGCCCGCGCCCGCGCCCGCCGCCGCCGCCGCCCGCTCGGTGCGGTTCCTCGGGGCTCGGGGAGCGGCCGCCGAGACCTCCGCGCGCGAACAAAGGCGGCCGAGGGCGCGGCGCCGGCGAGCATGGCGGACCGCAGCCTGGAGGGCATGGCGCTGCCGCTGGAGGTGCGGGCCCGCCTGGCCGAGCTGGAGCTGGAGCTGTCGGAAGGTAACAGGCCCGCGCCCCGCGATCGGGAGGGCCCGGGGCGCCCAGGGCGGGGCGGCGGCCGCGGTGCGGGGCGCCCGGGCCGCGCCGAGGTCCCCGCGGCCGCCGCGGGCCAGGTGCGTCCGCGGCCCGGGTCCGTGAGCGCCGCGGCCCCCGCCCTCCCGGCTGTGCCGGCGCGGGGCGGCCGCGATGCCCCCGCGCGCTGCGGCGGGGCCTGGGGGCGCCGCGCGAGGACGCAAGATGGAGCGAGCGGGCCCCGGCGAGGGCCTGGCCGGGGATGCGCGCTCTGCCCTCCCCGGGAGCCGCCGCGTCCTTGATGCGGCGGCGCGGCGCGCTGCGGCCGCGGTCGGTCGTGGGGGGCGGCCTGGTGCTGCCCGCGGGCCTTATTTTCATGCGAAACTTGTCATCGGACTTTCGGGCTGGGTCTCTCGCGTGCCCCACGCATCCTGGCTTTCGCGCAGTCCTGTCATCGCCGGAGGAAGAGAGTAGTACTATTGTTCGTGCCTGTTGTGGTAGGGAGGTTGGGCTGAGTCGCAAAGCCTCCCCCCTCCGGCCAGGTTTTCTGCCACATTCCCAGCGTCTCATATTTGGAATTTGTGACAGATTGGCTACAGTGATTTCACGGCGTGTTATAGACGGTTTCTTATTCGCTCTTCGTGGTGGCGATCATGTGCTCCACTGTCACAAGTTTTAGCTGGGGTTCTGCTGGGCTTTATTTTAATTGAGCTTTATTTTAAAAAAGCACCAAAGTTCCAAAATGTCAGATGTTTAATATCTATCTCGTAGTCACCCAGCTCATCCTGCAAAGGCTACTAAGGTAGTGTGGTGGGGTTGGGGGTGGGCCGGCTCCTCTCAGATTTATATTTGGAGCCGTTTAGCATGGTGAACTTTTTTTTTTTTCCCTTGTAACGGTTTGTGAGGGCCGACAGCCAGAAAGTAAATTCATTCGTACCGATTTTCACCAGCAGGGAGGAGCTGATGTTGACTTTGTGTTTACCTTTTTAACAATTTCAGGGTGAGGAAGGGAATAATTGTGGGGGCTGTGGTGTGGCGTCCATGGCCTTTTCAGGTTTCCGTTGACTGTTTTTCAATTTCAAATTTCGGGTTCTTCAAGGTATTTCCGTGTCCTATGATGGGAAACAGTCCCATAGAAGGAAAAAGAGAGTGAATCCTGGACTCTGTGCTCACTGTTCTGACTAATTAATGATGGTGAGGACATAGCTAGCTTCCAAGAGGACCCAAAGGCAGGAAAACCATTGCTGGACTCCACTGGGAGCGATCTTTAGATTTGTCCTGGCAGATAAGGTGTGCAGTGAAGACAGATTGTCGGAAGTATCCAGGAGAAAGCGTTTGTCCCAGTTATTTGGTTTCTGTCCAGCTTCAAGAAGACTTTCTCCCTTCCTCAGTTTACCAGCCCTGTCTTGGCCCTGTTTCCTCTTCTGCGTGCCTGCGGGGTTATTGACAGCTCCCCACCATTGGTGCGTTATCTTAAGGCCGGAGCTTCTGCTGTGTCTGCAATACACTGATGCGAAGTGTCGGTAGCCCGTCTGTGTTAGCAAGGCTTGAAGCCATCTGAACTCCACAGAACTGAGCCCTGTGGGCAGAGTCCATCTCTCCCTGCGGTCCAGGAGTTCATTCACACTATTCTCAAAGTCTTGGAAAGGCCTGGGGATGCCTGTTCAGGCCGTTCTCCACATGGTTTGTTGAGAGTAGCTATGGTATCAGGGCCTGCAGCTATAGCCCTGTGGCATCCGATCCCGTCAGATCTCGGAAGCTAAGCAGGGTCGGGCCTGGTTAGTACCTGGATGGGAGACCGCCTGGGAACACCAGAAGCTGTAGGCTTGGGAGAAGGACCTGGCAACCCCCTCCCAAAAATCAATCTGCCATTGAAAACCCTATGAACAGCAGAGAAGCACTGACAATA
>VMDO01013876.1:0-56563 GCA_007922755.1 Pedetes capensis | reverse complement strand
AATTTTGATTGGCTCCCCTCACCACTGTGCAGGTAGTAACTGTCTCCACTTGGCAGTTATGTCCGTTTGCCCCCTGTACCTGCCAGCTGTGTGCCCCGATTGGCTGAACCCCACCATGTGACCCCTCCAGGACCCTATAAAAGCAGGGCTCCTGGACCCCTATTCACCCTCAGTCCCTCCTGTAGCACCACCGATCCTGACCTCTCTGACCATCTCCTGGACCTCATCACCTGGACCAGCGCTCCCTACTTCTGCAAGACCATCTAGCAAGCCGGCGAGATCAAGCCCAGGGGCCCCGAAGAGCCGAAGACATCTAGCAAGCCACGAAGAGCCTCCCAACTCCTCCCATCCTTGGGAAGGAGGGAGGTAAAGAAGGCGAGCCGAGAGAGTCAAGACCATCGGACCTCAACTGAACACCAGCGGCTGTGGCTGTGCCTTTAAGGCTGAGCTGTACCAGCACTTAGCCTGCAGCATTCTATGCTGCAGGCATAGAGCCAGCACTTAAAGGGGTAGAGCCTTGCTCTATAGGGGCTGCCTGCTCCCTGCTCTCCATAAGGGGAGCATCCCAATAAATCTTCCCTGTCCTTTTCCAACCACCTGAAGGTCTCCCGAGGTCCTTCTTTCCGACACCGGTCACGTGTTATGTTGTGGGCTTGGCCCTAACTTTAGCCGGGCTAGAGCCAAAACCTCAACAAAAAATCAGGCCAGTCTAATGACTACTGAATTGTGTAAGTGACTAGTTGAGTTTTCTTTACTTTTTGGTAAATGAGCAAACTTCAAATAGCTTTAAAATCCTTTACAGGGATGTCATGTGTGCCAAAAACAATTTTTATGATTGTTAGATATTAGGTTTTAAAATAATTTTCTAATAATAAAATTGTTATACTCCTCTCCCAAAAAACAATTAGATAAGATGAATGGTTTCAGATATATAAATTAGAAGAATCAAGCATTCTGTTGCAAGATTAGATTTTTAAATTTTCAGGGTTTATAATTCAAGGTATTAACTCTTGACATAAAACATGAGATTTACTTTCAGAAATATCAACATTTCAGAGGTATAAACTTATGTAATGTATAACTTCTTCCCATGAAAAAATATTTGTTTTCTTTATATTCATGTATAAATATGAAATTATATATGTGATCACATATGGCTACTTGTAATTTTAGCTCAAAAGGAAACTTAAATAATAAACATACTTTCATGTAATGATTGCCATTGTACATTAGGATAGTTAATCTTAGTTCAAATAATAAAGTTACTTAAGTCCATAGTATAATTTGAAAAGAGAAAGACTTGACATTGCAATATTAAATCTATCCATAGTAATGGATTATATAGAAGGATTTTTAGACAGATGCATGGAATTAAAAGGAGATCTATTATCATACTAATTTATGTAGGTCTAGATGAAGATCAAAGATCATAGCCTTCAGTATGGATTGCACCTGAACATCAACAAAACAAAAATCCTTATGACTGGTTCAGTATGCAACTTCACAATAAATGGAGAAAAGATTGAGTTTCTCCAAGATTCCTCTTTGCTTGGTTCTATAATCAACACCCACGGAAGCAGCAGTCAAGAAATCAAAAGACACATTGCTTTGAGAAAACCTGTGGCAAAAGATCCCTTTAAAGTATTGCAAAGTAAAGATGTCACATTGAAGACGAAGGTGCGTTTGACTCCTGCCATAGTATTTGCAGTCACATCATATAGTTGTGAAAGCTGGACATTGAACAAGGGAGACAGGAGAAGAATTGATGCTTTTGAATTATGGTGCTGGAGATGTCTATTCAATATACCATGGACTGCCAAAAGAACCAACAGATCTGTCCTAAAAGAAATAAACCCAGAGTGCTCTTTGGAAGCAAGGATGGCTAGACTGGGTCTTATATATTTTGGACATGTAGTCAGGAGGGACCAATATCCAGAGAAAGACATCACATTTGGGAGAGTGGCAGGTCAGAGAAAAAAAGGAAAACCCTACACTAGATGGATTGACACAGTGTCTGCAACAATGGGCTTAAACATAAATAAAATAGTGTGCCTGGCACTGAATTGAAGAATGTTTCTATCTGCTGTACATAGAATCTCTATGGGCTGGACTCGAGTCCACTGGACAGTACCCTACAACAACAACAACAACAACAAAAACAACAAATGTTTTAGCTTTTTTCCTAATGTTTTAAGTAAAACTGTTAGTTTGATTTATTGTTACTGTGATAAAAACACTTCACACAATATTCTTTCTTACCAATTTCAAGTGTCCTCTATAGTATTGCTACATATATACTTAAAAGATGTATAACAGATCCCTAGAATTTATTCATCCTCCAAGCTCAAATTTTTCCTTTCTTTTGTTTTTTTTTGTGGTGCCATCAGTCAGGTCCAACTTGTAGTGACTATGTACAACTGAACAAAACACTCCCAAAACTGTGCTATGTCCAGCACTATGTCAGTGCTTTCCTGCTATTCATAGGATTTTCAATGGCTGTCTGTTTTGGAAATGGACTGCCAGCGCCCATTTTTGTAGTGCTGTAGATATGCCCAGGACCTCAGAGAGTGCAGAGCAATGCTCTACCAACTAAGCTAAACCCCAGCCCATCTGACTATTCTAGATATAGCAAATAAGTGGAAGCAGGAAGTATGTGTCTTTCTGTGACTAGATTATTTCACTTAGTATGATGTCGTCCAGGTTCATCTATGTTGTTACATATGGCAAGATTCTCTTCTTTCTTAAGGTTGAACAATTTTCCATTATATGTATATCACACATTTTCTTTACCTACTCATCTATCAATACAAATGTATTTTTCATTAGTACATATTTTGTGACATTATAAAAACACACAAATACATATCTGTTCATTTTACCTGGATTCCAAAGATTCTGTATAATGAAGAAAAAAAACAATATATTTACATTTAATATAAGTGGATGACAATTTCACTTCCATTTATTACTCAGAACATAATTAAATATTCAGTAAGTAAATGATTCAGAGGCTAACTAAATGGTTATATCAAAAACGATAATAATAAATTCTGAAGTCTTGAGTAATGTACTTATTACTAATATGAGAATGTAAAAAAGATGGTTGTAAGTAATAAATTTACACACTAGTCTTTAAATTGAATAAGAGAATGGAATTCAATTTTTCGTGAAAGTTTTTATTTTCTAATCTTAAATTTTTTTCTTTAATGATCATTTAGAGTATAACTTTTTTTTTGCATTAACATCTACAAATCCTTTCTCTTTTCTGTCTATAACTTCTATAAAAAAAACCCCTCTACTGACAAAAGGAAGATGGCAGATTAGAGACTCTCCTGAGTCTCTAGAAGGTTGTCCCAAAACAACATGTGTATAGCTATAGGGGTAGCCAGAGTATTGTCATAAATCACTGGAGTGCAACAGTAAATGTCAATGACCAGATGAAACCCAGAACCAGATTTTCAAATTATAAGAGAAACAGAGTCCTAACACCTATTACTCAGAGACATGGAAGGGGAAGGGGAAACTACCTTAGCAGTGGGGCTTGAAGCAAAAGCGGTTTCCCCAACTACAAAATCCAGCACTGTGAAAACATATAACTTAAGCAGATAGATTGAATGAAATCCATACAGCAAACTAGAGATGTCCCCTGAATATCTCTACACAGTACCTAACTGCCATCTTCTATCATCTGAATGTACACTTAAGGTTCAGAAGCCCCTGCAATTTTGTATCTCCTAGTCCTAGTGGTCTATTGTCTTTACTGGCTCAATGTGCAGCAAGCTCTAGATACAGGTGCACCCAAGAAAGTGTCTAAGACCTTGACAGAAGAGTGGAGAAATATATGTTAGAAACCATGTTCTGCAATGCAGGATGAAGTAGAAAGAGCTTGCATTGAAAATTGGTGTTGATGGCAGATTGCTGTACTTCTGGCCTCTCTCCCTGACACTTGTTTATGCTGGAGACAGTGACTGACAGTGCCCAGCCTCAGGAGGGAAGATTGCTTGGTTCTGCAGCAATTCTATTGCAAAGCAAAACTTAGTTCTTTGCTTCCTCCACTCTCCAGTCATTTGGTGATATGCTGTGGTTTGGACATTTGCCATGTTCTCTGGGTATACAGTTTGGGGCACTTAAGAGAGAGCAAGGAGCAACAGCATGGCCCACAGGATGCCTAGGTCATTGGCACAAATGACAGCTTTCAGAAGAAAAGAATGGAAGCCTCTGGAAAGGATTTTTCCCTGCCTCTGACAAAGCAGCCTTGACTGTTTTGCACAAGAAGGAAGTATGAGGTACATCTCAGCCTGCATATAGCACCAATAACTTTAGGGGGAAAAGAAAGGAACTACAACAGCCCTTATCCCCCAAAAATCAGATGTATTATAATGTTAGAGGACCCAGAAAAAGTTTCTGCAATCTAAATATGTTAGCTGGGGCTGGGATTTAGCTCAGTTGGTAGAGCACTGCACTGCAGTCTCTGAGGCCCTGAGTTCAATTCCCAGCACCGCAAAAATGGAAGAAGGGCCTGGCAATCCACTCCTAAGGCAATCCCGAAGCACTCAGCCATTGAAAACCCTATAAGGGTCGCTATGAGTCGGATACCGACTCGATGGCACCTAACAACAACAACAAATATGTTAGCTCGCTATATTTTTCACTCATTACCCTTTTTTTGCAAAACCTCCATCTAATTTTATCAACTTATCTTCATTCTTAACTTTTTTAATTCTCTTGCCCTTTTCTCTTCCTTTTAGTCATACTTTCCCTATCTTGTTCCTTCATTGTTCTCTTTTTCCTGCCACCTTTTTATTAACTTATTATTACATTTGTCCTTATCAATTTTTAACTTCTCAATTTTCCTGTTATTTTTGCACTTTTGATTGTTAGTTGTGATATAATAGCATTTATTTTCCTACATTATTATTGCTATATTATGCTGTCATTGTGTTGTTATTACTTCAGTTTGTTTTCTTCTCTTTGAGTGATATTAGGGTTTGAGCTCACACAAAGACACAAACACACACAGATTCAAACACATAAAGACACATAAAGACACAAAGAAAGGCACAGAAAGACAAACACACAAATATACACAAACACAAGCATACAAAACACAAAGACACAACACAAACAAAACACATAAACATACAAAGACATAAGCACAAACACTGAGACACACAAACACAAGCACAATAGAGACACACACAAACACAAATACACACACAAACGCACACACAAACACACACAAAGACAGAAACATGCATAAACACACAAACACAAAGACACACAAGCACACAGAGACAAACACACAAACACAAAGGCACAAAACACACTACACAAACACAGAAGCACACAAACACAAGCACACATACACACAAAAACACACAAAGACAGAAACACACAAACACAGACACAAACACCTACAAATACACCAACACTCCAACACGCAGACACAATCACTCAAACACACAAACACACAGACACACACACAAAACAATCACACACAAAGATATACACAATTACATGCAAACACACTAACCCACAAAACCACACAAACACACAAACGCAAAAAGCACAGAGAAACACACACACAAACACAGCAATACAAATACATGACTCACAAACACACACAAATACAAATACCCAAACACACACAATCACACTGACTTACAAACACACAAAGACACACAAAGACACAAAGACACACAAATACACAAACACACAAAAACACACAGAGACACACAAAGATACACTAACATCCAAACACACAGGAACACAACCCCACAAAAATTATAAATATACACACAAGCACACTAACACAAGCACACACCATAAAAAAAAAACAGAAGAAATCTCCATCCCAACAGATGTGTAAATCACATTGAAATTTGGGCAATATGAAAACACAAGGCAGCATGATCTCTGCAAAAGTTCATGATTCTGCAATAACTGAATTCGAAAATGTCAAAGTGAATGAAATAACAAAGAATTCAAAAGTTAAATTTAAAAAATAAGTGACCTTAAAGAAGATACAAGTAAACAGCTTAATTAATTAAAGAAGATACTACCGTATATGAATGAAAAATTCTGCAAAAAGGTCGAGATTAAGGATGAAAATGAAAGAAAACTCCTGGAAATCAGCCAGACATTGTCACACACATATGTGATACCAGCTACTTAGGGGGCTGAGGAAGGAGGATCACAAGTTTGAGGTCAGAGATAGCTGACATAATTTAGCAAGATCCTCTGTCTCAAAATTAAAACAAAAAAGTTAAAAAGGACTAGGGGTGCATCTTAGTGGTAGAGCACTTGCTTAGCATGTGCAAGACCATTTGGTCAACACCTCTAGCATTGAAAAAAAATTCCTAGAAATAAAAATCTCAATAAATCAAATGAAAAATACTGGTGGAATGCATCACAGTGGAATATAACAGGGAAATAAAGAACATCAGAGATTGAAGACAAGATTGATGCATTATTACATTCAGACAGTAATAAAGAAAAAAGGAGAAATGATGATCAGAATGTTGAAGATCTCTGGGACATGATTAAGAGACTAAGTTGATGAGATTGTGGGATAGAAGAGGGAACTGAGAAAGAAACTGTGGGCATCAAAAACCTATTCCATGAAATAATCACAAGATGTTTTCCAGATTTAGGAAATGATATGGACATCTAGGTACAGGAAGTATTTAGAACCCTGAATAGACATGACTAGAAAAACAACTCTTTACATCATATCATGGTTAAAATGGTAAGAATACGGAGAAGAAAAGAAGGCAAAGAAGAGGAGGAGGAGGAGGAAGGAGAGGAAAAAGAAGATGAAGAGGAGATGGAGGAGGAGGAAGGAAAAGGAAAAGGAAGAAGAGGAGGAGAGTAGGGGGAGGAGGGGAGGGGATGAGGAGGAGGAAATATTGAAAGCTGCAAGAGAAAAGTATTAAGTTACAAAGACATACCAATCAGGATGATGACAAAATTCTTAGCAGATGCCCTGAAGGCCAAGAAAGGCCAAAGGCATGGACTAATTTATTTTTAGCTCTGAAAGGAACCTGCCAAACAAGACTACTATATCCAACAAAGATATTCTTTAAAATCAAAGGCAAAGTAAAGATCTTCTGAGATAAGTATACATTTCATGATCACTAAGCCAGTATTGGAGAAGATACATAAAGGAATCCTACACAAAGATGAAGAAGAAAGATGTACATAATTACACGAGTTTGAGGAAGATTATATCTCATTAGAAGAATATATAAACCAATGAGAATTAGGAAAGAATCAAGTACTATTAACTCAGGAAACCAACAAAAGTCTAAGATAATTAAGGGAAAAATTAATATATACCTTTCAAAAGTATTCTAAGTTCAAATGGTCTTAAATCACCATTTAAATGGCATAGACTGGCTGAATTGGTTAAATAAAAGTATCCTACTTTTTGCTATCTACAAGAAACACATCTCATTGGTAAAGATGCAAACAGACTGAAGTTGAAAAGATAGAAAAATATTTCAAGCAAGAAAAAATCTTTAAAAAGGCAAAAGTAGCTATATTCATGTCCAACAAAGTGGACTTCAAATCATTAGAAAATATAAAGAAGGTACTATATATAAATAGAAAGACAATTCATCAAGAAGATATATCAACTGTAAATATAAATACACTAAATATTGGTGCACAAAATTTCATAAAGCAAACACTACTGGGCACAAAGATACAAATAGGTTCAGACACACTAGAAGAGATTGACTTCAACACTCCATCCTCATCAATAGATGGACCATCCCCACAAAAAATAAACTTCAGAGTTAAACTGTACCACAGAACCTAATAGGCATCTTAAGAATATTTCACCCAACAGGTATGGGATAGGTACTTTTCTCATCAGCCCATGGAACTTTCACCAAAACAGATATTTTAGGCTATAACAAAAGAACTAACAAATAGAAAATAAATTGAAATAATGTCTTGTAACATATCAGGTCATAATTGTATTGAACTAGAAATTAGCAACAAGATAAACTGCAGAAACTATGCAACACAAAATTAATATTTTTAACCAACAGTGTATCATTGAACTATGGTGAGTTCTGTAGTGCATGCCAGTAATCCCAGTGACTCAGGAAGCTGAGGCAGGAGGATCATGAGTTTCAGGTCAGGGGTTGTTGATCTTGACCCTGTCTCAGAAGTTAAAAAAGTATATGCAAAATGGAGATGGGGATGTTGTGGAGTGGTATAGCACTGTTGAGTATACACGAGGCCCTGGGTTTAACATTGCAGTCCTGTAAACAAACAAACAAACAAACACTAGAGTCAATAAAAATTAAAATACAATTTACCAGATGCTTTGGGATATAGGAAAGGCAGCTAAGAAGGAGCTTTATAACTCTGAATTTCAACATTAAACATATCAGAGAGAGCTCAAACAAAGAAGTTCATGATGCACCTCAAAGTTTTAGAAAATAACAAACCAAAATCAAAACCAGTAGAAGGAGAAAATAACAAAGATCAGATTGTAAATTAATGAAATGGAGGCTATAAAAACAGAGGATCAATGAAAAAAATTGTTTCATTGAAAAATAAGATTGGTAAATTCTTAGCTAAAGTAACCAAAGGAGAGAGAGAAGACACCTAAATTAATAACATTAATTACTTAAAAAGATACTAAAACTAATATCACTGAAACAAAGGATATTATTAGGAAGTACTTTGAAAACTTATATTCCACATAAGTTGGAAAATCCATAAGAAATGGTAAAATTTGTAGACACATATGACCTATGAAAATTGAACCAAGAAGATATAAAAATCCAAAACAAATTAAAAACTAATAATAAAAATGGAGCAGTAATGAAAACTTTCCCAACAAAAAAAATTTCAAGACCAGATGACATAACTGGCTTCTACGAGACCTTTAAAGAACACCAAACACCATTTCTAATAAAACTATTCCATATAATACAGTGTGAAAAAATGCCCCAAAATTATTTTATGAAGCAGTATTTCCATGATGACAAAACTAGATAAGGATAAAACAATAACAATTAAACATGTCTATAGACCAATATTCTTGATTAATGTAAATATAAAAATCCTCAATAAAATACTTGCAAACTGAATTTAGTAACAAAATCATAAGATCATACCCCATAATCAAAATTTTTTATTCTTGTTTTATTCAAGAATGGTTCAACATACATAATTTAATAAATATAATGCAATACATAAAAGAGTCAAGGATAAAAATTAAATGATTATCTCAATAGATGCAGGAAAAGTCTTTGACAAATTTCACCATCCCATCATGATACAATCCCTGAAGTAATTAGGCATAGAAGAATCATATCTCAAAAGAATAAAGGCCATATATGAAAAACCTGTAGCTAACATCATATTGAATGGGGAAAAAAAGAATGAACTTTCTCTAAAATAAGAAATGAAGTGGTCGTGTCTGCTCTCAAAATTCTTATACAACACATTGCTTGAAATTTTAATCAAAGCAACTAGGCAAGAGAAAGAAATAAAAGGTATACAAGAAAAGTAGGAAAGCTGGGCGCGGTGGCTCACACCTATAATCCCAGCGGGTAGGGAGGTGGAGGCAGGAGGATGGCAAGTTAGAGACCAGAGGCAGTCTGTCTAACTTAGCGAGACCCATCTCAAAAAGTAAAAAAATGCACTGAGGGTGCAGCTCAGTGGTCCAGCACTTGCAGAGCATGCAAGCACGAGGCCCCTCACCCCCAGTACTGGAAAAAAAAAAGAAAAAGAAAAAAAGAAAGAAAGAAAAAAGGAAAATGAAAAAGAAAAAGAAAAAAAGAAAGAAAAGTAGGAACATGTCAACTTATTCCTCTTCGCTAATGATATGATACGCTACTTAGAAGGCCCTATGGAAGCATCACAAGAGTAATAGATCTGATGAAAAAAATTAGCAAAGTAGTGGGATATAAAATCAACATATAAAAATCCATAGCTTTTCTATAGAGCAATGATAAACTCACTGAAAAGGAAATCAATCCCATTCAATGTTGTTGGGTGCCGTCAAGTCAGGTCTGATTCATAGCAACCCTTTGTACAACAGAATGAAACACTACCTAACACTGTGCCATGTACAAGACTTTTTTTTATGTTTGAGCACATTGTTGCAGCCATTGTGTCTCTTCTCACTTTCTGTTGTGCCGTATCAGCACAGGAGGTCCCAGGATCTTTAGTCCATTCTCATCTAGAAGGTGAACTCTACTTTGAGGAGACAACTCTTCCTCAGACATTTCTTGAATGCCATCCAGCATGGGAGGCTCATTTTCTGGCACTATATTTGACAGCACTTCTCTGCTATTCATAGAGTTTTGAATGCTAATTGTTTCAGGAGCAAGCTGCTGGGTCCTTCTCCCTAGCTTTTCTTAGTCTGGAAGCTCAACTGAAATCTGTCCAAAATGGGTGGTCCTGGTGGTATCTGAGATACCAAAGGTATATATTTCAGCATCACAGAAACACACAAGCCCCCACAGCATGACAAGCTGACAGATATTTGGGGCCACTCACAATTCCCACCCTTAAATAAAGTATCTAGGAATGAACATAGCTAGGTACAGGAAAGATATCTACAATGGAAACTTTAAAACATTGAAGAATGATATTGAGGAAGACACTAGAAGATGGAAGGGCCTGACATGTTCATGGATTTGAAGGATTAATATCATTAAATGGTAGTATTATCAAAGGCACTCTAGAGCTCCAAAGCAATCTCCATCAAAACATCACTGAATTTCTTCACAGAACAATAAAAATCAACCCTAAAATTCATATATAAGTACAAAATATCTTGAATAGCCAAAGTCGTCCTGAGCAAAATCCACAATGCTGTAAAGATCACAATATTTGATTTCAAAATGTACTACAGAAACACAGTAACAAAAAAGCATGATGCTGTCATAACAATAAACATAAAGACCAATGGAATAAAATTGAGGACCTGGAGACAAACCCACACATCTACAGCCGATTCTCAATAAAAATGCCCTACACTAGATAAAAGACAGCCTGTTTAACAAAGAAATGGAGATAGAAGTTGGATATCCACCTGTAGAATTCAATAAACTAAGTCCTTCTCTATTTACTTATATAAAAATTGACTCAAATGGATCAAAAACCTTAATATAATGCCTGAAATTTAACACTATTTGAGGAAAATATAAGGGAAATATATTAGTGTAGAGGCTTAGGCAATGACTTCCTGAACAGGAATCTCATATCTTAGGAATTAATAACAAGAGTCTACAAATAAGATTGGATAAAAAAATAAGATTGAATAAATCGGTTCTGCACAGAACCGATTGCATTAACAGAGTGAAAAGTCAACATACTTAACAGAAACAAATCTTTGACATTGATTCTTCCAACAGAAAATTCATATGCATAATATATAAAGAACTCAAAATATTTAATAGAATAGGAAAGAATAATACAATCAGTAGATTGCACAATGAACTGAACAGACATTTCTCAAAAGAAGAAGTACAAATGATAATAATTATATGACAAAATGCTCAATATATTCAACCAACATACAAATGTAAATC
Source organism: Pedetes capensis (assembly GCA_007922755.1). Lineage (NCBI taxonomy): Eukaryota > Metazoa > Chordata > Mammalia > Rodentia > Pedetidae > Pedetes > Pedetes capensis. The sequence goes on along the minus strand of VMDO01013876.1, from coordinate 44,999 downwards.
AAAACCACCTTTTTATAGCATCTCACCTGAGTAAGGGCTGGGATTTAGCTCAGCTGGTAGAGCACTTCTCTGCAGTCTCTGAGGTTCTGAGTTTGATTCCCACTACTGCAAAAATGGGAGAAGGACATGGCAATCCACTCCGAAGGCAATTCCAAAACAATCTGCCATTGAAAACCCTATGAGAGTTGCTATGAGTTGGACATGACTTGATGGCACCTAACAACAACAACACCTGAGTCAGAATGGCTATTATGAAGAAAGCAAATTAAAAAACTGTGGTGAGGATGCAGGGACAAAAAGGAGTCCTTCTACATTTTTGATGGATGTGCACATTTTTGTGAATACTATAAAATTCAATGTGGAGTTTCCACACAAAAATACAAATGTATAATATGACCTTGCTATACCATTCCTAGCCTGCAGACATACCATTGTGGTGTCTGATCCTGTCAGATCTTGGAAGTTAATGAAGGTGAGGTCTGGTTAGTACTTGGTTGGGAGACTTCCTGGGAACACCAGCTACTTCAGGCTTGGGAGATGGATCTGACAACCCACTCTCAAAAAACAATCAGCCATTGAAAACCCTATGAAAAAGCATAGAAGCACTGAAAATAGTGCTTGGCCTGTTGTACGTAAGATTGCTATGAGTCAGATACTGACTCGAGGGCACCAAACAACAACATACCATTCCTGGGTATACATCTGAAGGAATATAAATATAAAATTGTGCTATCTGAATTCCCATTATTATTGGGGCAGTATTTATAATAACCAAGTTATGGAATCACTCTAGTTCTCATCATCAGAACAGATAATGAAAATGTAAAGTATAAACACAATGGAATCCTGTTCAATTTTAAGGAGGATGGAAATCTTGTCATTTGCAGGAAAATGAATAGAACTGATCATCATGTTAAGCAAAATAAACCAGATTCAAAAAAAAGTATTATGTTTTCTTTCATATGAAGAATCTAGATTTAAAAAAAAATAGGTTGGGCACCATTGTGTATGTCTGTTCTCCCAGCTACTTCAGAGGGTAGGGTAGGATGCCAGTGCCACTTTATGAGACTCTGTCTAGAAACAATATTTTAAAAAGAGGGGCCTGGAGGTGCAGCTCAGTGTTAGAACAGTTGCCTAGCATGCACAAGGTCCTGTGTTCTACCTACCTGTCCTGCAAAACAACAAAAATAAGCATGAAATTAGAAGGGGAATTATTTGTGAAGAGGAGGTGGACCAACGGGAGGTGGGATGGGAGACAAGAAAATGTAATGGGAGGGTGAATGTGATCAAATTATGTTACATTCACATATGGAAATGCCACAGTGATATTCATTTTATATTATTAGTGTATACTTGTAAAAATGAACCAATATTAAAGAGGGTCTAGAAGAGAATGTATTTTAGCTGCTCTTATTTTATTTTAAAGAATGTCCATGCCTAAGCATTCAAGTGAAAACCTAGAGTTTTCACCAGTGCAAAAAAATCATGTAAAATTTCTATTTCTATCATTGAATTTCTAGTCTGCATCAGGTTCTAATGAATGTTCTGGGTCTGACTGCAAGAGACTTCTATTCTAGTTGAGAGATTTAAAAAAGGAGTAAATTGCATAATATACAAAGTAAAATAACAGTAGAAACAACAAATTTCTACCAGTGGAATAGAATAAAATGGCTATTAAAAGATCTGTAGAGGATTTTCACATTTTTAAAGGCAAGGTGACTTTGGGAGTGGTCTGGTAAACACTAAGTAGAAGGAAACCATCATAGACAATGGAACAACCAGATATAAAACAGAACTATGTAAGGGCACTGAATGTGCTTGAATAAAATTTTCATTGGATCCATAGTGGTTGGTCTCAATGGACAAAAGAACTGTGTTTGTATAAGTAAATTTGAATCTGCCAATAACTCATTTAAATTACACGAACCCCTCACTCTAACTCTGGTAGTTTATATCTTGGCAATAAGACTTTCTACTTTAAATTCACTATTTATTAAGGTGAAAGACATTTCCATTGGGATTTTTCATATGTGCAATGTTACTGTGAGAGAACAAAATAAGAACCATTTAGTTACAAATGATAGTGACAGTGATTAGGTTATGCTTCAGTCACCCACACTAGGAAGTATTCAGACAAAGATAATTGTTGCTCATAATTCTGCAAAAGACATGATGCTATGCAAACTGCATATGTGTTTGTTCTAAAACAATAACTACTGGTGTTATCAACTTGAAGTGGGCAGGAAATTACAAGAATAAATTTTATGAAAATCTTTAATGTAGTCCATTTGAAGACTGCCTTTGACATCTTTTATACTTTCACTTCCACTCATTTTTAAGCCATTCTCAATGCTTTCTACGGATTATATTTTAAAACATGGTGAAATCAGCTAATAGTTCATTTAGTATGCATTTATTTGCTGATCTAGATGTTACTTGTTTTCATTTATCACTTAGAGCATATGTGGTAGCCACTTTTTCCATTTCTTTTTCTTTTTTTATCATTTTCTTTCTTCCTACCTTTCTTTCTTTTACTTTCTTTCTTTCCTCCCTCCTCCTCCTCTTCTTGCTCCTTCTTCTTTTTTCTTTCTCTCTCTGTCTCTATCTCTATCTCCATCTCTCTCTCCTGTCTGAGGATTGAACAAAAGCCTTGTGTAGGCTAAGCAAGCACTCTACCCTCCTCCCATTTTTCTCTCCCATACAGTACAGAAGGCCCATCACTGAAGTGCATGCCCAGGCCCCCTTCTTCTTTTCTTTTTCTTTTTCTTTTCTTTTCTTTTCTTTTTTTTTTTTTTTTTTTTTGTGAGACAAGGTTTTGCTAAATTGCACAGGCTGCCTCTGGCCTTGAACTTGCAACCCTCATGCCTCAGTCTCCCAAGTCTCTGGGATTATTGGAATATACCACAGTGCCTGGCTTATCACCAGTCCTTTTATATTATTTTTTATTTTGAGACAGAGTCTTGCTACATAGCCTACACTTGTCTTGAACTTATAGTCCTCTTGCCTCAGCCTCCTGAGTAGCTGAAAATACAGACTGGCGCCACTATTTCCAGGTTCTCTTTAATTTTCTACTTGAGAAAACTCAAGACAGAAATCCAATTTCACTATACTGTTTTTTGATATATAAGATTAAAACTTGGGATAGAATTATCTATGATATAATTAACAGTGATTAACAATTATATTCCCCATGTGTGTGTCTGTCAGCATGTGGTACTATGGGGACTTGTGTGTTGTTGTGATGCTGAAAGCTATATCACTGTTATTTTAGATACCAGCAGGGCCACCCATGGTTTCAACTGAGTTTCCAGACTAAGACAGACTAGCGAGAAGGACCCAGCAGTCCACTCCCAAAACAATTAGCCATTGACAACCCTATGAATAGCAGAAAAACACTGTGGAATATAGTGCCAGAAAATGAGTCCCCTAGATGGGAGATATTGAAAAAAATTACTGGAAAAATGTTGCACCCTCAAAGTAGTAGCTGTTGTTGTTAGGTGCCATCGAGTCAGGTCTGGCTCTGAGTGATCCTATGTACAACAGACAAATCACTACCGAAAATTGTGACATGCCTGGTCATATTGTCAGTGTTTCTCTGCTGTTCCTAGGGTTTTCAATGGCTGATTGGTTCAGGAATGTCTTTGGGAGTGGGCTGTCATGTCCTTCTCTTGTTTTTATGGTGTTGAGGATTGAACCCTAATCCTCAGAGAATATGGGACAGCATTCTACCAACTGAGCTAAACCCCAGCTCCTTCAAACTGGAGTCAAGTTTAATGACAGGAATGGAGTAAAGTCCCTGGGACTTCCAGTTGCTGATGTGTCATGACTCAAGATGAGAAGAACATAGCCACTGCCACATTGTGCTCAAATAAAACAAGATTCTGTGCAGTGTTGGGTAGTGTTAAATTCCACTGTACTTAAGTCACTACGAGCTGTATCCAACTCTATGGCACCTAACAACAAGAACAATAATTATGTTAACTGTAAATTATTTTCATCCTATGGTGAGTTTACTTTAAGAAGTGCATTGCTATATAGGAAATACAGAGTATTGATTTTGCCCAATATAAAATCTACAAAGGAAATGGACTAGGAAAAGAGAATAAAAATGTTTTATCATAACTTCAACACAATTCAAAGTGATGGCAAACTTTGCATTAAATAAAGTATGAGGCAAATTTCAAGTATTTTCATTATTAAAAGTTGCCAAGTGAAGGTAGGTAGAATATGGCAGATTATCAGGTCCATAAAAATTAATGTTTATCTGTTTGAACCCCAGATTGAGGGGTGACTCTGCATAATTACACATATATACATATAACTGTGAAAAATTATCTAGCAACTTTCCAGGGAATTTCACCATGTCACTGCTTCCAAAGATCATGTCATTTCTTTGTTGCACAAATTTAATTATCAGCCAAAAGTATAGTTTTGAAAGAGAACATTTTCTTCCCCTTCAAATATCTGGAATTATGGCAAACTTTTTCATTGTTTTTCGTGCTAACCCATGACCTTTTACGGACATCATAGTCACTTATATGTTGTTGTTGTTGCTGTTGTTGTTGTTGTTGTTGTTGTTGTGTGCCTTCAAGTCAAGTCCGACTCATAGCGACCCTATGTACAGCACACCGAAACACTTGCCGATTCTGTGCCAGGCAAACGATCTTATTTCTGTTTAAGCCCATTGTTGCCAACACTGTGTCAATCCATCTGGTGGAGGGTTTTCCTCTTTCACGTTGACCTGCCACTCTCCCAAACATGATGTCCTTCTCCAGGGATTGATCTCTTCTGACTACATGTCCGAAATATGTAAGACGCAGCTTGGCCATTCTTGCTTCCAAGGAGCACTCTGGTTGCACTTCTTCTAGGACAGATTTGTTGGTTCTTTTGGCAGTCCATGGTATATTCAATAGACGTCTCCAGCACCACAACTCAAAAGCATCAATTCTTTTTCTGTCTCTCTTGTTCAATGTCTAGCTTTCACAACCATATGATGCCACTGAAAACACCATGGCGTGAGTCAGATGCACCTTCATCTTCAATGTGACATTTTTGCTTTTCAATACTCTAAAGAGATCTTTTGCTACAGCTTTTCCTAGAGCAATGCATCTTTTGATTTCTTGACTGCTGCTTCCACGGATGTTGATTATAGAGCCAAGCAAAGCAAAATCACTTATATAGTAAAGATAAATTTCTATAAGTACAAAACTACTTCCTCTCTCAGGGAAACCGTTTGAGAAAGAACAATGACATGGATGAGTAAGAAACTGATAAAGAATGTTACAAATTAAGAAAAGCAGTTACATGACAAGTATGGAAGCAAAAAATATGGGGAGGATCAAGAAGATTACCAAGCAAAGGTGAGTTTTTAAAAGGCTAAAGTGACAACAGGGGCTAGGGTTTAGCTCAGTTGCTGGAGAGCTGCTCTGCACTCTCTGGACACCTGGGTTCTATCCCCAGCACTGCAAAAACAGAAGGACATGGAAATCCACTCTGGAAGCAATGTGGAAAGCATCAGCCATTGCAAACCTCATGAGGGCTGCTGTGAGTGGGACGTGGCTGAACAGTATCCAACAACAGTAAATATATATATGTATATATAATTTTACTATAGTCAGCTTTATATATACCCATAAAAATATTTATTTTGTATATGATTTTTATATGAAGCTAACATGTTATAAACACATCACTATGATTTTCACCATGGGAGAAGAATGTGGCAATCCAGTCCCAAGGCAATCCCGAAACAATCATCCATTTTAAATTTATCAGGGTCACTATGAGTTGGACACAATGGCACCTAACAACAACAACAACATGATTTTCATCAAATGCAGGAATAATGTTTACTTTAATTATCTTTCTATGTTGGTAGCAATTGTGGTTCACATTATGATCTTCAGTAATTTATGGTTTGGATGACTATATGATGTCAACATTGGATTAGGGTTTAATGTTATTCTCTGTAGACACAGGATAGTGTGGCAGTTCATCCAAGCTCAACTAATTTCTTCTTAGCTACTCAAGTAGATAATTAGCAGGATCTCTGAAATGTTCTAGAGATGGATATGATCCCCAGAAATTAATACAGTGACTGAAAAGCATAATTCCTCAAATTTTAAATTCATTCCATTAAGGCTTTTTATTTTTATAAGTAAATTTTTTAAAAATTTTATAATATGGTATGTATCCAAAATTTAAAGTTACTTTCACTGCAGGAAAAATGTGTATTTTCCTTGATATCTTTTTTTTTCTTCAATACTGAGAGTTGTTCCTAGGGCTTTGTCTTGTGCATACTAGGCATATGCTCTAATACTTAGCTGAAGCCTCACTTCTTTTATTAGTTTTTATTTTGGAGCAGGGTTTTGCTAAATTGTGCAGACTGCCTCTGGCCTTGAACTTAAGATCCTTCTGTTCAGCTTCCTGAGTATCTGGAATTATAGGTTTATGCAACAGTGGCCAGGCTTTCCTTGACCTATTTTTGAGTTTATCTTAATGGAATATATGCAGTGTCATTGGTGAATACTAGATCCTTCAAACAAAACAATTACATAGTAGATATTTTATCTGGAAACTAATTTATAAATGAGTAGATCTTAACATGTTGTTGTTGTTGTTAGATGCCATCAAGTCAGTGTCCAACTCATAACAACCCGAATTACAGCAGATGAAACACTATTGTGGTGCTTCTCTGCTATTCATAGGGTTTTCGATGGTTGATTGATTTTTGGGAGTGGCTTGCCAGGTCTTTCTCTCAAGCTTACAGCCCCTGGTGTTCCCAGGCAGTTTCCCATCCAAGTACTAACCAGGCCCATCCCTGCTTAGCTTCTGAGATCTGATGGGATCAGATGGCAAGGTAGTACAGCTGTAGGCAGATCTTAAGATATATCCTTTTAAAATTTAAAGTAAACACAGTAATATTGTTAATTATAGGCATAATGTTTTATAGAAGATCTCTAGAAATTATGCATCTTATATAACTGAAAGTCTATACCCATTAAGTAGCCACTAGTCATCATTTCCTTTTAAGTGCTCTAGAAAAAGAGGTAAACATCTTCAATATCTCTGCAAAAGTACCATCCAATACACCTAGGTGAGTAGAAAAATCAATGAGAAAACACAAAATTATCTTCTGAATTATCCTTAGGTATTTTTTGATATGGAATGAGAAAAATAAAACATGATTTGCAACAATATTTTGAGGATCAGGCTAATATTCCTGCCTGGGTTCCCTGCTGGCTCAGAGATGGGAACTAAGGACTAAAGTGATGTATGAAAATTTAAAGCATCTTCAAGTGACTACACAGTTTTTTTTATTGGAAATTTTTAATGTACAACTTAATGTTTTTCATTCTGACATGGCATTTCATTGTGACATTTCCATATATACATTTCATTGTACATTGCACAAATAAGTTCTCCCTTTTCCTCTTGTGCATCTCCTCACCCTTTCCCAACCCCCAACAAAGGCCTCTCTTCTACTTGCATGCCTTTTGTGGGATTATTTTTCTATATACCCTTGCATCCCAATTATGATTAAATCCAAACTTTTTTCTGTACTGATCTCTTTTTACATTGTCAGTAGTATTACATGAATAATCTAGTCCATTTGCATTATTACCATCCTTTGGTTTTGTTGGTATCATCACAATTATTTCCCAAACTATTACGGTTGGGCTGTTTACTTTGAGGCTTTTCTCTCTCTCATTCCTCACACCCTGAATGTGCCTGATCTAGTCTGATCTCAGGAGCTAAGAAGGGTCGGGCCTAGTTAGTACTTGGATGGGTGAGTACATAGTTTTTATATTTAGAGCTCTTTAGTTTCCCTATCATGAAAGCCATCATGGGATTAAAAGTTTTAGAAGGTTCATGTATTAATTTTTGTAGGTTTATTGTATTTTGACTACGCCCAAGTTGCTCAATGGTGTGTGCTATTGAGACCAATGTCACAATGCAAATCGGAAGGAAAAAAAAATGCTTATAGGCACATTCCTATAAATTAGTTTTGCTATTTGCATCAATTATGCTATTAAAAATAAAATCTAGATCACATTTTTAAGAGTTATACTATAATACTATTTAAGCTATAATCCACATTTATAGTTTATAAGATATTTCATTACTGTTGGGCTGGGGTTTTGCTTAGGGCTGGGGTTTACCTCATTTGGTAGAGTACTGCTCCATACTCTCAGAGGCCCTGGTTTTAATCTTCAGCACTGCAGAAACAGGGGAAGGACATGGCAATGCACTCTTGAAACAATCAGCCATTGAAAACCCTATGAATAGCAGAGAAGCATTGACATAGTGCCAGGCATGGCAAAGTGTCGAGTAATGTTTCCTCTGTTTTACATAGGGTCACTATGAGTCAGACCTGACTTGATGACACCTAACAACAACATATTTTAAAATTGTAAAATATTTCACATGTTTATATTTTAAAATTTTACTTTGGAACAACTTTATATTTACAAAGAGTTTGAAAATATAATACAGAAGTTCCTGTATTCACTTCAGTTCATGTTCCCTAATGTTAACCAGCCTGCAGCTGTACCACTGTGGTGCCCAATCCCATCAGATCTCAGAAGCTAAGCAGGGTCGGGCCTTATTAGTACTTGGATGAGAGACCACCTGGGAACACCAGGGGCTGTAAGCTTGGGAGAAGGACCTGGCAACCCAGTCCCAAAAAACAATCAGCCTTTGAATACCTTATGAATAGCAGAGAAGCATGACAATTGTGTTTCCCCTCCTGTATGCAGGGTTGCTAAGAGCTGGACATCAACTCCACAGCACCTAACAACAACGTTAACCTCCTATATTTTGTGGTTCATTTGTGAAAACTCTGAAATTAATGTTACTATAGTGCTAATTAAGCTACATACTTCATTCATATTTTACAAGTTTTCCATTAATGCTAGTTTCTTATCCTAAGATTTAATCTAGAATTGTGTTTACATGAATCAGTGATTTCAAGTTTCTTTTAGCTTTTAGCTCAACCAATTTCATATGCTGAGCTAATGAACTAAACCTTTTCCAAACCAACATGAATTTTACAAGAGTTTCATGGTACCTGACAGCTCTGTCAACTTAAATGGTGCATTTCACTCATATTTGAATATTCTAAGTGATAAGGATGATGTTCATGCCATTGGTACAACATATTTCAACAATTTTCAAATAAAAACCCATGGCTATCCTATTGATTTCTTATTTTTATGCTGCTTTATATAAAAGTACACTGACATACTTGAAATCAAAGATACTTCAATTTATGTAAGATTATTTTTTCTTTCCCTTGGAAATTTTAGAGTTCTCTGTAAAAAAATGTATTAAATATTTTAACTGGTGTAGGAAAACCAAGTCTTCTCTTGTCCTACCTATGCTCATCATGTAAGACTTTCTTTTTTCCTATTCTCATTTTCTGTTTGTGAAATCAGCAGTGATTCATTCTCTGAAATACAGATATATTATATTATCCCAGTTATCCTGGAATTGTTTATCCTTCATTGGTCTTCACATCATATCTGTAGTTATTTGTGATTCTAGCTCAAAGTTTTACATACATCAAAATCCTCATTTGTATTCTCCACTTTACCTAAGTCAATGTCTTCCTTGCCATGTGCATGCATGAACTAAACAAAACTCTGACCTGATTTTCTGGTATTAAGTCATTCAGTCTGAACTGGTAGGAAGGGGTAGTTAAATGCAGAGCACTTGTCTAACATGCAAAAGACTGGGTTCAATCCCCAGCACTGCAAAAAGAAAAATCAATCAATTAATCAATTATTTCATTTGTAATTTCATAATTTTCAGAGGGATAAAGGTAAAACAATGGGAAGAGATAAACAAATGATATGATATTCCAGTTGAAATATTCAATACAGATTTTTCTTTTCTTTTTTTTTCTTTTTTGCAGTAGTGGGGGTTGAACCCAGGACTTCACGCTTGCATACTTTGCAAGTTCTCTACCACTGAGCTGTACCCCCAGCCCATTTTTCCACTTTTTGAGACAGGGACTCTCTAAATTATGCAGACTGCCTCTGGTCTCGAACTTGTGATCCTCCTGCCTCCACCTCCTGAACCGCTGGGATTACAGGCATGTGCCATCACGCCTGGCTACTACAGACTTTTCTAATGAAATACGTTTGATCAAAGATCTGGTGAAAGAACAGAACTGAAATATACTGATTACTGGGGAAAATACACTCTATAGCCATACCACTCTGGTGTCTGATCCCCTCTGATCTCGAAGCTGAGCAGGGTCTAGCTGGTTATTCCTTGGATAGGAGATCACTTGGGAATACCAGGTGCTTGGAAGAAGGAACCAGCAGCTCAATCCTAAAGCAAACTACCATCAGAAACCCTGTAAATAGGAGAGAAGCACTGACAAGAGTGTTGGACATGGCAGAATGTTGGGTAGTGTTTTGTTCTGCTGTAAGTAGGGTCGCTATGAGTTAGGCCTGACTCAAAGGTACCTAAAAACAACATCAGCAGGAAAAGTGCATTCTAGGCTGAAGTTTTACAATTACCAATGAGCCTCAGATATCTTATGGACATTTAAGAAAATCAAAAAGGCCAATGTGGCTAAAATAGGAGAAAGAAGGAGAATAATGTAAAAAAGTGGAATCAGAGAAGGTAAGACAGGTGAGAGACAAATTGTCAAACTATTGAAGGAGGTGGTAATAGTTTGAGTTTTACTTTGAGTGAGATGGAAAATCATAATAAATATTCCAGTAAAATTACATGTCAATACCCACATATTAATATAATCACTGGTACTTATTTATATTGAAGTTAAGTGTGAGTGGAAGAAGAAGACGGCATGTGAGGCCATTTGTGAGAGATTTTCTGATTCTCTCTTTCTAACTGTACACAGTTTTTAGTGATTAAAAATATATTTAATCTCAAGATGTGAAATCTCAAGTTTTATCTTACTAACTCTTGTAAGAGTTAAGTTTTCAAAAGATTAAATCTAGAGATAGGTATACAAATATTTACAATGCTATTTAGAACGTTATTGTTGTTAGGTGCTTTGGAGTCAGATCCTACTCATGGGGAACCTCAGAGGGTTTTCAATGGCTGATTGTTTCGGGATTACTATTTAGAAGAGAGTATTGAAAGTCACAGGAGATCCTCACAGGAATAAATTTCAAAGAATGAGTAATTTGGGGCATGAGGTTGCAGGTGATGAGACAACCTTTCCTTATGGTTGTTCCTATTGTAAAAAGAGTGGTGAGACTGATGAGATCAGAATAAGTGGAACATAATGGAAATTGGCCTGCAGCGGTAGCCCTGTGGCGTCCGATCCCATCAGATCTCAGAAGATAAGCAGGGTCAGGCCTGGTTAGTACCTGGATGGGAAACCGCCTGGGAACACCAGAAGCTGTAGGCTTGGGAGAAGGACCTGGCAACCCCCTCTCAAAAATCAATCTGCCATTGAAAACCCTATGAACAGCAGAGAAGCACTGACAATAGTGTTTCCCCTGTTGTACAGAGAGTGGCTATGAGTCGGATACCGACTCGAGGGCACCTACCAACAACAACTAACAACAATGGAAATTGTGGGCTGGGATTTAGCTCAGTTGGTAGGGTGCTGCGCTACAGTCTCTGAGGTCCGGAGTTCAATTTTCAGCACCGCAAAAATGGGAGAAGGACCTGGCAATCCACTCCCAAGGTAATCCCGAAACAGTCAGCCATTGAAAACCCTATCAGGGTCGCTATGAGTCAGATACCAACTCGACGGCACCTAAGAACAACAACAACAATGGAAATTGTAATTTTAAACTTAGGACTAGTATTGGGGCAGAAAGGGTAAAGGCGGACTTGTCAGGAACATAGCCCATTAGAAGTCAGTGATATTAATTTAACATGACGCCTTGGTGGGTCATGCCAATAGCAACAGCAAGACTGGTGAAGCAGCTGGCTGACAAATCTTTGGGCCTCTCTTACCTATTTAGTTCACTTTGTAGGCTCTTTTTGTATTTTCTTTTTTCTAGTCCCAGTTCTTGAAATGATCTCTTTTTTGTCATATTTCATTAACCTCCTCCCCTTTTTTGGTACTTGAGAGTTGAACCCAGGCTCTCGCACATACTTTGCACGTGCTCTAATCATGGCCTGCAACTCCACCCCAGGCCATTTTTCATTTTTATCATGGGACAGGGTGTTCCTAAGTTACACAGGCTGTCTTTGGCCTTGAACCTGCAATTCTCCTGCTTCTGCCTCCCAAGTCACTGGGATCACAGGCATGCCCCACTGTGCCTGGCTTGTCAAATTTTCTACGTTGTCTTTGTGGTACTATTTGCATGGCTTCATCCATTACCTCTGTACTTAGGGCACTGGCCTTTTATCTTTGTTTTAGTTTTCCTGTTAAATTTGACCTAACTGCTTTATGGTGCTGAACCACAATACTGAAAAGTAAATGGTTGTAAAAAATGAATTCCTTACTGAAATAACTAAATAAAAGACAGTACATGGGAGAAATGAACAAAACAATGAAAATACATATAACAGCACCTAAATAGCCAAGAAATACAAAACATATTCACTACTTCATTAAATCCACAAAAATATGAATTAAAACACATGTGATAAACTAGAAGCAGAGTACAGTGGCTAAAATGAAAAAGAAGAAAATTCAAATGGTGATAGGGAGCAGAGAAAATGGTACTATCTTACATAACTGGGAGGGACTTACATTGGTTCAACTCTACTTGAAAACTGTTATTATTTATGGAAGTTGACTATACATTATTTTCTAATTTAGAAATTCCATTCTATGGTATATATCCAAAAACATGGCACACATCACAAAAAGTATTGAAATGCATTTTAATCACTTCACACAGGTCTCAAACAGAAGGTTCTCAAATGTCTATCAGATAAGAATGAGTAATTTACTTGTGGACTATCTTCATGATGAATTATTGCACAGCAACTATACTAACATGCTACAATATAAGAGGATCCCATAGCAAAATGTAGGCTATAAAAAGATATACCTGTTCTATAACTCTAATAATATAAAACACAAACACATGTGCACACACACATACACACACACACACACACACACACACACACACACACACAGAATACATATTTAAGTCTTCCTAATGAGGACATAGTTTGCAGCCATAGCGCCCTAGCATCCAATCCTACCTGATCTTGGAAGCTAAGCAGGGTTAGCCTGGTTAGTCCTTGAGTGAGAGACTGCCTGGGAATACCAGGTGCTGAAATCTAGGGAGAAGGAGATGGCAACCCACTCCTGAAACAATCCACCATTGAAAACCCTAAGAATGTCAGGGAAGCAATGTCAATAGTGCCAGGCATGGCACAGTGTTGGAGTGATTCGTTCTGTTGTACATAGGGTCACTATGAGTCGGTCCTTACTCAGTAGCACCTGACAACAACCAACAATGAGGATATGACAAGAAAGGGGCAAAAGTGAATTTATTGGGCCTTAGCAATATTTCATTCCTTGATAAATATACCTGGAATTAGGTCTTAGGTTTTATAATTATGCTATATTTTTATCATCATTGCACAATAATTTTGTATATGATTACCTACATTTTAAATTAGTGTGAAAACAAGTTTCAAGGATAGGATAGCAAAAGAAACTCTAAACACAAAAGAACTTCAAAAATAAAGAGAAGAAATAACAGAATCTTTTGAGAACAAAAGAACTGTATAACAAATAAATTCTTTACAGGAAAAAAGGTTGAACCCAAACAGATTGAGTTCATGTGGATTCATTGCAACCCACCAAGTTTCCAAAATAAACAAAAGTCTTAATTTTAAATAATAATATAAGTGATATATCCACAGCTTTAAAAGTAAAGGAAATTTCAAAACAATAAATATCTATGGATTTTCTTCAAATAACTTATTTGTTTACTAAATAAATCATAGCAAACTTGTTTACATAAAGAAAGCCAATGAAAGCACTGTATTTGTAGCATGGCATGAGGTATCCTTAAAGCTAACCATGGTTTGACATGCTGAATGTGAAACAAACATCAGGATAATGCAGTGTCATCATAGATCCAAAATCTGAAAATAAGTTTATAAAAATGGAAAAAAGAAACTTTTCTTAAATTTCTGAGTTTATGGGAAAAACATATTGGAAAACCTCTGTATCTGTATACTGCCTAGGTGTATCAAAAGAGGGAGCACATATACTTTGAATAAGAGGACTCTGGCTTTCTAAAAATTTGATTTGCCTCAAAGCTAAGCCTTTGAACAACTTTTCACTCCTCACTTTCTCAGTTTTAATCAGTGTCATGGATTTACTTACCTACACACCAATGAACTCTCAACTACATACTAAAGCCTGGATACCTCTAAATCCACATGACCAATTATTTTCTCACCAAACCACTTACATATAGCAGAAATATCAAATTCTTTGTACAAAAACAAAACTCCATTATTTCCCTCCATCTGCCAAATCATCTCAGAAAATAAAAGTACATGTTCCACTTCAGGTTGAATGTTTTTGTCCCATCCTTGACAGTTCTCTCATACCACATAGTTAATGTATCAGAAAATCTTATTGCCTCTATCCTTCAAAATATAGTTGAACCTGATCACTTACCCCCTTTACTGCTAGCCTCCAGGTTCGATCTACCATCATTTCTCTTCTAGATTATTCTAGTAGCTCCCAAACTGTTTTGTTATTTCCAAACTATCCTGAAGTTAATTTTCAAAGAAATAGGATAGACCAGGATAGTCCTCTTAGTAATTCATACTATGCCACTCATCTACTTTAAATCTTATGGTGGCTTCTCTTTTATGAAAAAAATGCATGGTTCTTTATTTACATTAGCCCAGAAAGCCTTCCATGATCAGGCACCTATTTCCTCTCTGACTCTACTCCTTACTCCTCTTCCTCTCATTCAATCCACTTTGACCATAGGAGCTTTTTTCTTTTTTTCTCATATCTTGCCCTGCCAAAAATACAATGGCCTGTATTCTATATGCCTGGAATTCTGCTTTGTTACATATAAGTGTATATGCATATGCTCAAGAGGAATTGTACATCCAAGTGAAGACAAAGTGAGAAAGTTTTACATGGAATGGAACAAGTTACCAAGGCTTGACCAAGGTGCAGGTGAGCAATCCAGAGCTAAAGGAACTATTGTGGCATTTAAGATCAATGGGAAGAGAAGAGAGTGGTACAGAGCAGGTCTGAGAGAGAGAGAGAGAGAGAGAGAGAGAGAGAGAGAGAGAGAGAGAGGGAGAGGGAGAGAGAGAAAGAGAAAGAGAGAGAGAGGGAGAGAGAGAAAGAGAGAGAGAGATCATTTATTGACTGAACATAGGGAACTGGAGGCAACCTTCTTAGAAAAGGATCCAAGGTACAAATAATGCTGCCTTACTCTCTTCTCTTTTCATGCTATTAAGTCAAGATTTTCAACTGGCTGAATCAAGCATCAAATTAGAGGGTACAGGAGGCCATTGCTGTAGTCCACATAGGTCAGCATCCTGGAGTAGAGAGCTAAATAGAAAGGGTAAAAAGTAGACCTGCTGGAGCACATCGTACCAAGCACATAATGTGACCTGCTTTTTCATCTCCAACTGGTTTTTGCTCACATCACACCTTTTCAGTGAAGCCCATCTTGGTCACCCCTTGTAAAATACTAACTCTCAAATACTTTATATTTCCTTTTTAAAAGTATTGTGCTTGATATCATATTACATAACTCAACAAAAAAGAGAAATAAAATACTATCAAAGAAGGCAGAAGTGTACTTTTGCTTCTATTTACTTTTCTATCCCCAGGATTTGTCTATATATATATATATATATATGTATATATATATATATATATATATGTATATATATATATATATCATATAGTAAGTACTCAAAATAAAAGTGACTCTGGCAGTAATAGAAGCTATAAAAATGGTGCCCCATTAGGACTTTATAATATGCCAGATATTGATTTATCAAGTGCCTTAGCTGTATTATTTTACTTAATCTTCATTACAACCTATAAAATATAGGTATTTATTTTTCTCACTTTATAAATTAGAAAACTGAAGTCCACAGAAATAAAGAAATTAGGCTAAGATGACATAGCTGGTAATTATTGAATCCAAGATGATAATGGGGGAAATCTAAGTACAAAGCCTATACTTCTCCTTGATGAATTGAAAATATTTCTGCTTTGCCAAGAGGTTTTCTGGCTATGTAATTCCCACTTAGGTGATCAAATATTTAAAAATATTATTTAAAATAGGCTAATTTTTGTAATTGAGATAAGGGAAGAGAGAGAGAGAGAGAGAGAGGAGGGAGAGGAGATGGACCCAAATATGGAAAACTGGAAGTAATTGTATTTTATGATGAACTTAAAAATCCATAAATAATTAATTTTTAAGAAAACTTTTAAACAAGTGGAAGACTATGGATGTAGCTCAGTGGTAGAGTATTTGCTTAATATGCCCAAAGTCCTGGGTTTGATCCCCACTGCCAAAAAAAAAATGTTTATGTTGGGAGTAGTGGTGCATGCTGAGGCAGGAGGATGGAGATTTCAAGGCCAGACATAGCCTGCAAATCTTACTGACCCCCTGTCTCAAAATAAAACATAAAGAAAAGGGGTTCAGCATGCAGTTCAATGGTAGAATACTTGTCTGGTATGCCCAAGGCCCTGGTTTCAATGTCCATTACTAAAAAGAAGAAAATCTACACTGTTTGGAAAGAGTTAATGTGTTTAATAACAAAATCTCACTAGTCAATGAAAAACCTTTATTTTTGTTTATGAAAAAAATCAATTGATACTACACATTTAAACCGGGCACAGTGGTGCAGGGCTATAATCCCAGCACCTTGGGAGGTAGAGGCAGGAGGATCACAAGTTCAAGACCAGAGGCATTCTATGTAATTTAGCAAGACCCTGTCTCAAAAGGGCTAGGATTTAGCTCAGTGGGTAGAGCGCTGCGCTGCAGTCTCTGAGGCCCCAAGTTCAATTCCCAGCACCACAAACATGGGAGAAGGGCCTGGCAATCCACTCCCAAGGCAATCCCGAAGCACTCAGCTATTGAAAACCCTATGAGGGTTGCTATGAGTCGGATACCGACTCGACGGCACCTAACAACCATCTCAAAAAGTAACAACAACAACAACAACAACAAAATATGGGCTGAAGGTGCATCTCAGGGGTAGAACACTTACAAAGCATGCAAGCTCGAGGCCCTGAGTTCAACCCCTAGTACCGCAAAAAAAAAAAAAAAAAAAAGGAAAGAAAAGAAAAGAAAAGAAACTACACATTTATTCCTAGTATGTCCCTTCAATCAATGACAGGAAGGTGCTTTTCTTTTTTTTCGTGCAATGGTCCAGAACCTCTCCCAACACACAACAGACTTGGACTGACTATCATTTCCAAACAACTCCTTAGCAAGGATCTAGTTACCTATACCAAATCCAATTGTAACTGTGGCTGAAAATCATAACCTCAATAAGAGGGATCCAGATTGGTTGAACATCTAGCTCTTCTTCATCATATCTGCTGAAGTTTCCTTACTACCACCCAACACCCAAGCTAGGAACAGATTACTGCAAGTAGAATTATACCTATCTGTTATATAAATATGAAACAGAACATAATCTCACTGTTCTTCACTATAAACATATGTTTAATTTAGTACAAGTTTTGTCAAGGTCATAATATACTCAAAAAGGTATGCAGTGATTTAGAGTAGACATAAAGAAGATATGGCTCACAGAAGAAGACTCTGTATATACATTTATTATTAGGTCATAGAAACACAGTATGTTTTTAGAAGTGAGAGTCTTCTGGGAAGATTTATCTGTAAGTTTTTATAAAGCAAAGAGAATATGGGCTAGATGACCCTTAGTAATCTCTACTGGCTATGTAAGTCTATGACATTTCCTTTAGCTCTCTAAATTATGTCCTATCAAGATGATATTATATACATTTTATAAGACATTAGGAAGAAAGTCTAGAGGCTTTATTAAGTTACTGAGAATTTCCTGTATTCAAATAATATTAATTTTAGCTATTCTGTTATTTTTCTAATTGCTTAAGTTGTGTAAGAGTAGTAATAGTAAAAATAATAAACTATGGGTATTTACCCTTCCCTTGGCCTCTTCACATAAAATTTTAATCAACAAAAGAAAAAATGTCTAAAGTACTTGTAATGAATGCACTAAAATTTACCATTATAAATATGCCAATGGATGGGAAAAACTTGGGGAGAAATTTAGTCATTACCCTCCAATTCTTTTATGAAATAAAAAATCAATGTATCATGATTTTTTACTAAAATTCCAGAACTGTATAAACCAGAATGATCTGAGGTTAAGGGAATATTCTTTATAAAACTAACTCTAAATAAGTGAACATACAAAAGACAAATATATTAAAAGAAAAATGTACCGGTTTGATAATATATTATACCCAGAATTGCCCCTTCTATGTTGAAATTTATGTTTCCTGTTGTGCTGTTTCTAGATCAAAGTCTTAACATTATGCTTCTTCATTTCATGAAAAATTCTGCCCAATAATTCCCAAGAGTTTCATTCTCACAGTAGCCCAAACCCCTCAGACAAATCTGAAGACATTTCCACTTAAGTGGCAATCCTTTCAAAACTATGATTTACCTAATTTATGTCAGTTTTCTATTGCTGTAAATCAAGTTATCACACATTTTCTGGCTTAGAACAACCCAGCATGGGTTGGCTGGGTTCTCTTTGTGGAGTCTCACCAGGGCGAAATGAAGATAATATACCTAATTCTCATTTCATGTCAGGCTTGGGTCCTCTTTGACTTTTTGCTGTATTGGTAGAGTTCAGTTTCTTGTCCTCTTGTGATTGATGTCTTCATTTTATCATAGCTGTTGAACAGTGACATCTCAGAGCCATTAGGTCCTATTGCATATAATAGTCATATCTTTTCATTTCTTCATTATTAAAATCAGTTTGTAACTTAAACTAACAGTAACTTGTAAGAAAGAAGTTGTTATCCTCTAAAAAATATTTTGGAAATGTTATCAAACATTATCTTATTTATGGCATGAAAATTCTACCATAAAGCTCACCTGTGAAAATAAGAACCCACGAATCAGGATCAGGATTGGAAGAAGACTAATTAACAACCTGAAGTATGCAGATGACACAACTATGCTTGCTGAAAATAAAGAGGATTTAAAACATTTATTGATGAAGATCAAAGACCATAGCCTTACTATGGATTGCGACTGAACATCAACAAAATAAAAGTCCTTTCAACTGGGTCAGTATGCAACTTCATAATAAATGGAAAAAAGATCAAGACTGTCCATGATTTTGCTTTGTTTGTTTCTATAATCAACACCCTTGGAAGCAGCAGTCAAGAAATCAAAAGAGACATTGCTTTATGAAAAGCTGCGGCAAAAGATCTCTTCACAGTATTGAAAAGTAAAGATATCACATTGAAGATGAAGGTGTACCAGACTCATGCCATGGTGTTTCCAGTCACATCATATGGTTGTGAAAGCTGGACATTGGACAAGGGACACAGAAACAGAATTGATGCTTTAGAATTATAGTGCCGGAGACTACTATTGAATATACCACGGACTGCCAAAAGAACCAGGACAACAAGAGTGTTCCTTGGAAGCAAGGATGGCTAGACTGCATCTTACATATTTTGGACATGTAGTCAGGAGGGATCAATCCCTGAAAAAAATACATTATGTTTGGGAGAGTGGCAGGTCAGAAAAAAAAAAAAAAAAAAGGAAACCCTCCACCCGATAGATTGACACAGTGACTGCAACAGTGGGCTTAAACATAAAAAAGATAGTGTGCCTGGCACAGAATCAGGGAGTGTTTCGATCTGCTGTACGTAGGGTCGCTAGGAGTAAGACTCCACTGGATGGCACCTACCAATAACACAACAGCAATCAGTTTCAAAGAGTGCTCTGATATACATAAACATATCCCTCAGAAAAAAGATGAAACTCTAGTGAACAGAGAGTAATTTCTGTTGTAATCCTACCCAGATGAATCACATAATTTTTAAGGAATAAATGATTTGGGAATATTTCAGACACTTTTGTACTTTTCTTGTGGGATGTGGGATTTTGAAAGCTTTACAAGGAAAAGATCATCAACATTTGAGTATTACTTTATCTCAAGATTTTTCCCAGTGACTTAATAGTAATGAAATCAAGATTCACTATCATGTACCTGTTTTAATACAGATAATTGAATGAAAATCTACTTATTAAAATGAAAAAAAAAAATCCTAGAACCCCAGACTTAGCTTTCATATTTAGTGCTTTTATTTGTGCGTCTCAAATGCTGAGGTGAGTTGTTTCTGGGTATAATGATGGCCAGAATGGCTAACAAATTAGAACAAATGAAAAGGATTTATTAAAAACCTTTTAAATGTAATAGAAAAGTATATTGAAAACAACATGTAAAAATTCCTGGCTTTGAATTTCATCTCAGGAAGATTTTAACTGTGTCCTTTTTCAGGATAGTGTTGCTCAACTTTCTAAGACTGTTTCTCATGTCCAAAGTGAAAATAAAACTGTCTACCCCACCTACTGTAGCATCTTGGAATATGACATTATTTGTGTTGTTAGGCGCTGTTGAGTCAGGTTTGACTCATAGTGACCCTATTTACAACAGAAGGAAACACTCCCCAACCACTATGCCATGCCTGGCACTATGTCAGTGTTTCTCTGCTAGGGTCTTCAATGGCTGATTGTTTCAGGATTCTTTTGGGAAAGGGCTTCCATGTCCTTCTTCAATTTTTTCAGTGATGGGGGATCAAAGCCAGGTCCTCAGAGAGCACAGAACAGTAATCTACCAACTGTACTAAACCTCAAACCCTGAAATATGACAAAAAGAATGTAAAATGTTTCTGCAAATAGTAAAATGTCTACTATTTTTTGAAAATAGTAAAATATCTTTAAATGTAGATTACATCACTGCAAGGAATAAACTGTATTCTAAATATTATGCTAAATAAACCAAAGAACATTTGTGTTAATAATTGTATTACTATGGTGCTATATAATGTATATTAAGCATATAATATATAAAATTTATATTTTATACTTGTGTGTACACATGTGTTTATTGTGTGTATATTATTTGTATCTTAACTTTTTCAGTCATCTAAAACATTGTACTTAAATGATACTGTTTTATCTTTAAAGAATTATCAAGCACTTTATAAGAAAACATCTATTATGCCTTGATTTTACCAATTTAATTTCAATTTCCTTAGTGATAACTAAACATATCTGTACATTTGAAAGAATTTGTGTAGTGGCTATTTATATCTTTTTCTCCTCAAGTAAATTTTTGTTATTTTTAATTAATAAATAAATTTTCAAGGAAAATTATATATTCATCACAAAATTGAGTGGAATGTATAGAAGTGTGGAAATTCCTATATCATCTCCTGTTCACACACATGCAAGTCATTCTGTGTTACAATAGTATATTTGTTATAGATGGTGAAGTTATGTTAATGGACTATTATCACTCAATATCTGTCATCTGCATTAGGGTATTTTCTTGGTGTTATTCATTTGAGAGACTTTGACAAATGTATAATCGCATGTATCCACCTTTAAAGTATTATAGAGCAAATTCAATGCCCTGAAAAATAATTTCCGCTCAGTGTATTCATCATCACTAATCCTTACTAACTTCCCTGGCCTTTTCCTGGATATCATATAGTCAGAATCATATAGAATGTAGATTTTTTCACAGTGGCTTCTTTCACTTACTAATATTAAGTAATATTAGATTTTAGCATTTTTTTCTCTCTAAGTTTTTATACCTTGATACCTTGATTCTTTTTAGCATTGAATATAATCCTATTTTCTGTGTGTCTATAGTTTATCAGTTCACTCACTGAATGATATCTTGTTTGCTTACACACTTGCTAATTATACAGGAATAAATGTGTAGGGTTATGTGTGGACATAAGTTTTTAATGCATTAGTGTAAACAATACAGTACAATTGCTCAATCATGTAAACAGACCATATTTACGTTTGAGGAAATTGCTAAATTGTCTTCCAAATTGGCTATGCCAGTATGCTTTTCCATCCTCAATGTGTGAGAGTTCCCGATGATCCCCACCCTTGCTTGCACTTAGTGTTTTTTGTTCTAGCCATTCTAATGAGTGTTAACTCACAGTATTTTTGTTTTTTACAATAATGGGGTGTGGAACCCAGGGCCTTATGCAGACTTTTTTTCACTGAGCTGCATCCCAAGGTTCTTTTTTATTTTTTTATTTTGAGACAAGGTGTTGATAAATTGCACTGGCTTTCTCTGGCTTCAAACTTGTGATCTTCCTGCCTCAGAATCCCTAGTCACTGGGATTATAGGCATCTATTATGGCACTTGGCTCAATGGAAGTTTTAATTTGCAACCATCTAATGATGTGGGTTTTAAATGATAATCTTATGAGTTCATGAGAAAAGGCTGACTTTTGTACATTAATATTATGGTTCCACAAGTTTACTACAAGGATTTATTTCTTCCACGAGTGCATTGATTCCCTTGAATTTTGTACCTAGAGTATCATATCATCTGCAAAATAATAAAAATTATTTCTTATTTTGAAATCCACACATATTTATTTCCTCTTATTGTCTTCATAGATTCTCCTAGACTTTTGGAATGATAGCAGCAGTACTAGGAGACATCTTTTCATCCTGATCTTAACAAGAAAATTGTTAGTTTCTCACCATTAAATATAATGATAGTTGTGCATATTTTGTAAATATCCTTTATCAAGTTTCAGAAGTTACCTATCATTACTATATTGCTGAAGGTTTTTAAAATAACTAGGTTTTGCCTTTTGTCAAATAATTTTTCTGCATGTACAAGGAGGATCATGTGATTTTTTTTTTCCTTTGGTTTGTTGGTTTAGTGGGTTGCATTAACTAGTTCATAAATGTTGAATTAGTCTTGCATGCCTGAGATAAATTCCACCTGATGGTATAAAGATTTATTTTTATATACTCTTGTATTCAACTCGCTGATAATTTTATTGGTTTTTACACATATGTG
Source organism: Pedetes capensis (assembly GCA_007922755.1). NCBI lineage: Eukaryota > Metazoa > Chordata > Mammalia > Rodentia > Pedetidae > Pedetes > Pedetes capensis. Next base: position 21,956 of record VMDO01013876.1, on the reverse strand, counting down.
TGTAAGCTTTACAGGTCTATATTTTCTACTGTTCAAATGTATTTTTCTGGTTTTAATTGGTCTCATGTAATGAGTCAGGAAATACTCTTTATGCTTTGAATTTTGAAAACGATTTCAGAGAATTAGTATAATTTTCTTTAAATGTTTGGCAGACTTCATCAACAAAATTATTTGTCATGCTACTTCCTTTACTGGAAAGTTGGTAATTGTAGATTCAATTTTTTTTTTTTTTTAACACATACAGACCTATTTCATAGTGCCTATTTCTTCTTCTTTGAGTTTTGGCAGGTTGTACCTTTTAAGGACTTGGCCCATCTCATCCAAACTTTCAGTGGGCAATGAATTTTTCATAGTATTTAAAAATTTTAATGTCCACAGGATTCATAAAAATATTTTTCTGATAATAGTTAATGGCTTTTTCTTTCTTTCTTTCTCTGCTAAGGTAGAAAGATCAATTGTATTGATATTTTCAAAGATAATCTTTAGATTTTGTTGCTTTTTAGTTTTCTATTTTTCATTTCATAGATTTCTGCTATAATATATTATTATATTTTTTCTGTGTTCATTTACTTTCTTAATTTAAAGACAAGATCCTACTCTGTGACCTAGGCTGGCCTCAAACTTGAATTCTTTCTGCGTCAGCCTCCCAGGTACGACTTCTATTCTAATGTATTATTTCTTTTCTTGTGCCTACTTTGGATTTAATGTGCTCTTTGTTTTCTACTTTTTTTAAATATCTCCACCACTTAGGTGCTGGGAATTGAACCCAGGACCATATGAAGCCTAGGCAAATCCTCTACCACCTAGTTACATACCTGATTGTATAGTTTTTTAAGGTAGAAGAATATTGTACTTTATTTTTTAGCTACTAAAAAAATTAAAATTATTCATTTTGGTGGGAGACCCTATAATATTTAAGTGTACATATGAATTTTATAGCTTGACTATTAATTAATATACCTATGTCTTATAAACTTATTTCTGTATGGTGAAAATATAAAAAATCCACTCTTCTAGTTTTTTAAAAACTATTGTAAATTCTTAGTATCTACATAATCACCCTGATGTGCAATAGTAGACAAGAACTTCCTGCTCCTAACTGTAACTTAATTCATTGATCACACTCTTTCCATCCTCCCTCCTTCCTAGTCTCCCCAGCATCTGTTAATCACCATTATACCCTCAAGTTACATAAAATTAGCTTAATTTTATATTTAGCATATGAATAAGATCATATTTTATGTGGGTTTTTGCCCCTGGCCTATTTCACTTAACATATTGTTGTTGTGGTTGTTAGGTACCATCCAGTCAAGTCCAACTCATAGCAACCCTATATACAACAAATGAAACACTCCCTGACACTATGCCATGGACAACATTATTGTAGGTACTTCTCTGCTATTTATAGGGTTTTCAATAGTGGATTATATCAGGAGTGGACTGCCAGATCCTTCTCCTTAGCGTGCAGCACATGGTACCACTTAACATAATTAGCACTGATTCCATCCATGTTGTTATAAATGACACTATTTAATTTTTTTAATGACTGGATAGTATTCCATTGTGTTTGTGCAATATTTTGCTTATTCATTCACCGTTTGAATTGCACTTAAGTTGTTTTCATTTCGTGGCTATTGTGAATAGTGCTGCAATAAGCATGGGAGTGCAGATGTCTCTTCAACAGACCACTTTTATTTCATTTGGGTTTATATCCAGGAGTGGGATTGATGGATCCTATGTTATATCTATTTTTAATTTTTGTGATGAACCTTCATATAGTTTTCCATTGAGGCCATACTAATCTAGATTCTTCTTACCAGGATGTAAGTATTCACTCTTCTCCACATCCTTGCTGGAACTTACCTTATTTTTTTGGTTAGTACTCATTCTTACTCGTGTAGGGTGATGTATCATTGTGCTTTGATTTCAATTTCCCTCATAGCTAATGATAACTAAGTATTTTTTCATATGCCTGTTTGTCATTTATTTGACTTCTTTGACAAATGTCTATTTGGGTCTATTCCACTTTACAAGTTTTTGTGATATTTTATTTTGCTGTTGAGTTTGGTGGAATTACAGGTTCAAAATATCAATCACTTGTCACACATATTTTTCAAATACTTTAATTATGTAGATTGCTTCTTCAGTCATGTGATTGTTTCCTTTGTTGAGCAGGAGTTTTTCAGTTTGATGGAATCCCATTTGTCAAATTATCCTTTGGTTTTCTGTGCTGTGTGGATTTTGTATAAACAATCCTTGCCCAGTTCAATGTTCTTATATAGTACAATAGATTTTCTTCTGGTATCATTATCACTTCAGATTTTACATTATATCCACTTTCAATTATCTTTGTAACTGGTGAAAAACTGGAGTCTAGTTTCATTCTTCTGCATGGTGATATCCAATTTTTCCAACATTATTTACTGAAAGACTGCTTTTCTTCAAATGTGTTCTGAGCACTTTGTTGAAAATCGGTTAGCTGTAGATGCAAGGAATTAATTAGAAACTCTTGATTCTATTTCATTGTACTACAGGCCTGTTTTTATTCCAACCCCATGTCATTTTGATTATTACAACTTATTGTATATTTTGAAGTCAGGAAGTGTAATTTCTCCTTCATTATTCTTTTTTTCTCAAGAATGTTTTCTTTGTTCATTTGGTTGGTTGTTTTATGTGATTCTATATAAATTTTAGAACTATTTTTCCAGTTTTGTGAAGAATACCATGGGTATTTTCAGGGAAACTACATTTAATTTGTAGATCACTTTTTGTACTATGAATATTTTAACAATATTGAGGATGGATTTCCAATTGGTTTGAAATACCTTCTTAATTTAGTTTTACATTGAGTTAGTGTTGTAACTCAATGGTAAAGTGTTTTCCTAGCATGGGCAAGATCATGGGTTTGATTCCCAGCACTGAAAAAAAGCATAAGTCTTTCAAATATGGTTTACAGTTTTCATTGTTGACAGCTTTCATCTCTTTGATAAAATTTATGTCAAAGTATTTTGTAGCTATTATAAATTGATTTTTTATTTCAATTTTAGATAGTTTGCTATTGGTTTATCACAATGCCTCTGATTTTTGTATTGTGATTTTGTAACCTGCAACTTTGCTGAAGTCATTTATTACTATTTATATTTTTTGTGGCCCCCAGGTGTCTGTCAGTTTGTTGTGCTGTGAGGGCTTGTGTGTTGCTGTGGTCCTGGAAGTTATACCACTAGTATTTCAGACACTGGCAAGGCCATCCATGGTGGACAGAATTCAGCTAAGCTTCAAGACTAAGACAAACTAAAGAGAAGGGCATGGCAGCCCACTCCTAACTAATCAATCATTGAAAACCCTATGAATAACAGAGAAACATTGTCAAATATACTGCTGGAAAATGAGCCCACCAGACGAGAATGCATTCAAGAAATGAGTGGGGAAGAGTTGCCTCTTTAAAGTAGACTCAAACTTAATGATAAGAATGGAATAAAGGCTCTGAGACTTCCAGTTACTGATATGGTAAAACTCAAAATGAAAAAAAACACATGCCTGCAACAATGGGCTCAAATATATAAAGATCATGTGCATGACATACTGTTAGGTGGTGTTTTGCTCTCCTAGTTGTAGCATTGCTGTGCATTGGGTCTGACTCCACAGCACCTGACAACAATATTTTTGTGAAGTCTTTTGTTATTAGGGGCCATTGAGTTGGGACCAATTAATAGTAACCTTATGTTCAATAGAACAAAACACTCCCCAACTCTGTGCCAGGCACATGATCTTTTTATGTTTGAGCTCATTGTTGCAACTACTATGTCAATCAATCTAATTGAGGGTCTTCCTATTTTTTGTTGAACCACCACTCTCCCAAACATTATGTCCTGCAGAGATGTGTCCTTCTTTACATGTCTAAAATATTTCAGATACAGTCTGGTCATTCTTGTTTCCAAGGAGCACTCTGGTTGTACTTCTTCTAGGACAGGTCTGTTGGTTCTTTTGGCAGTCCATGGTATATTCGGTATTCATCTCTAGCACCATAACTCAAAAGCAGCAATTCTTCTCCTGTCTCCCTTATTCATTGCTCAGCTTACACAATTATGAGATGTGACTGAAAATACCATGGTATAGATCAGGCACACCTGTGTCATCACTGTGACATGTTTACTTTTCAACATTTTAAAGAGGTTTTTAGCAACAACTGTTCCCAATGCAATGCATCTTTGGATTTCTTGACTGCTGGTTCCATGGAATCTTTGGATGTCATTTATAAACAGTGATAATTTGAATTTCCCATTTCTAATATGAATCCCATTTGCTCCTTCCTTTCTTTAGCCTAATTTGCTCTGTCTGACTTCCAGTATAATGTTTATCAAGTGTTATAATTAGCCACTGTATCTTGTTCCAAATCTTAAAGACAAAAGCTTTAGTTTTTCCTCATTCAATAAAATGGAAGCTGTGTCCTTATAATATATGACCTTCATTATATTGAGGCTCATTCCTGCTATACCTAATTTGTTTCCTTCATTCTGTGCAAATGGTATTTCCCGTTCAATTGTTTGTATATGTTGAACTATCCTTGCATCCCTGGGATGAATCCCACTTGATCAGTGTGAATAAAGTTTTTAATGTGCTGTTGGATTCAGTTTGCTAGTATTTTGTTAAAAATTTTTCTTCTATCTTTGTCAAGGATATTGGTCCAAGATATCTGTTTTATTTTTCTTTTCCTTTTTAATTAAGTTATTTTTGGTCATGTCCTTAACTTTGGTCTGGTATTAAGGCCTGATCTAGTATAATGTATTTGGAAGAACTCCTTTCTATTTATTTTATCTTTTTTTGGGGGGGTGGATAATTTAAGGAGAGTTAATATTATTTCCACTTTAAATGTTTGGCAGAACTGAGCAGTGAAGCTGAATTGTCCTGGGATTTTCTTTGAAGAGAAACATTTTATTATTGACTCAATATTGTTATTTACGATTGGTGTTTTCTGGTTATCTATTTGTTTATGATTCAATCATTGTAAGTTGATTATGTCTATGAATTTGTCCAATTCTTCTATGGAATCATATTTTGCACATGTAATTGTTAATGAAGATCTCTAATGATCATTTGGGTTTCAGTAGTGTCACCTGTAATGTCTTCTCCCATCTTAACTCTTATTTATTCAAGCTTCTCTCTTTTTGTCTTTTTTTTTCTTTTCTTTTTTTTTTTTTCTTTTTTCTTTTTCCTTTTTTCAGTGCTATAGGGTTAAACCCAGGGCACTTCACTACTAAGCTGCACCTCAGCTCTTTTTTTATTTTTGTTTTAAGGCAAGGTCTTGTTAAGTTATACAAGCTACCTCTGGCCTCAAAACTGTCATCCTCCTACCTCAGCCTCCCCCTTTTTCTTAATTTAGCTAAGAGTTTGTATATTTTGCTTTTTTTCCTCCAAGTACTACCTCTTCATTTCATTGTTATTTAAAAATTTGTTTTTGTCTCTACCATTCATTTCTCCTCTGATCTTTATTATTTCTTTCCTTGTACTAACTTTTGTTTGATTTAGTCTCATTTTTCTAATTCCCTGCCATATATCAGTAAGTTGTTTAATTGAGATCTTTCTGCTTTTTAGGGATAGGCTTTGTTTACTCTCTACTGCTCTCTTATTATTGCTTTTGCCATATATCAGAAGTTTTGGAATGTAGTACCTTACTTTTCATTTATTTTAATAATTTTAAAAAAGCCCTCTTGAGTTCTTCCATGATTTATTGGTTATTCAAGAGCAAATTATTTCAAATATTGCTTCTTTTTCTTTCTGTCTTCTCTTTCTGTCATTCACATTATGCATAATATTACAATTTTGTAGTTGAATTACAGTTCTTGGATATTTTATTTTGCTTTTTTTTTGTTTGTTTGTTTTTGTTTTTGTTTTTGTTTTTTCAGTCTCCCTGCAAACTTTTATATTTCATTTCAGGAAGTTTATATTTTCATACATACAAGCTCACACTTTTTGTTCCTTAGTCATATCTGTCCTGCTAAAGAGACCATTAAATGTATTCTTCATTTGTTTTTCAGTGTTTTTGATATTTAGTATTGTTTGTGATTGCTTCTTTGCATCTAATTCATGGTGGTATTAAACTCCTAGTCTGAAAATTCCAGTTTCCCTGCCATATGTGGCAGTGGTATTTATACTTGTTCAGTATTCTAAAACCATTTACTTTGCCATTCACTATGCTTGCCATTATTTATTGGAATCTGCACAAGATGTCCTGGGGAAAATTGATACACTAGCTATTTAGTAGTGTGGTAGTACAATGGTGGTGGTGGGAATAGAAACATTCTACACCCTATGATTAGATCTCACATCTTTTGGTTATCCTTCACACTTGGTTTCTGAACTTCACCAATGTTTCCCAGGTTTTAGATTTTTTTTGGCTTGTTTTTTGTTTGTTTTGATTTCTGTTTAAATGATAGATAAAGGAACTGGAATTGGTATTTTTCTTCCTCCAGGTAACTTAGACTAAACAGACATAAGCAGGTCAGACACAAGTCAGATACTATCTCTTGACACAAGGCCTTGATAAGAATAGCAGCATGGTCTAGCACTGGGGTCCCTAATCCTTGGTCCATGGACTGTTAGAAACTATACCACACAGAAAAAGGTGAGTATCAGGTGAGGGTATATGCTTCATCTATATTTACAGCCGCTCCTCATCTTTTACATTACCCTTTGAGGTCCATGGAAATTTTCTCTTCCACAAAACTGGTCGCTATGCCAAAAAAGTGATGACCTCTGCTTTAGCATATTTAATAATTGTTACCCTCTCATTCTCCTGGCAGATGTATACAGGAATTTTCTCTGAGATTCCCCATGAAGACCATGGGGATCCTGGAAGAAAAGTCATAAACTACGGGAGCTCTCATTATCAATGAGTTTAGCTTGCATCTTTAACTTCCAGATTCATGTTCACTGAACCTCTAGCAATGCATCAGTTACAGTTTAGCCTTTTCCTATCCTGATGTTCCTAGGGGGGCTGTTCTTCCTTGCTTTCTGCTCTGGTAGGTGATTTTCTAGAATTGCTTATTTCTTTAACTCCTATGACGTCCTTTTACCCTGTGATCACAGTTCTTTGAGAGATGTAAGACTTGTTGATTTTCCCGTTCAGCATTTTACAAGGGTTAACTTCCAAGCTCCTAATAGGCTGGACTGGAAACCAGACCTTACCAAACTTTAATTCCAAAGAGCAAGAAAATTCAGCCCTTCTGGTGTGAATCCCTGTGCAAAACATATAACAATTTTCTCAAATTATCAATATTTTCATTATAATTAAATCTAAATCTATAAGTTATAGAATTAAAATATTTTCAAAAAAGAAGCAAACTGTACTGATTTTGAGTTATATGGATTGAAACTATATTGTATATGCCATGCTCAGAAATTTTTTTATCATTGTCTTATGTAATAACTAAATTTTTAAGAGTCAAATTATATCATAAGCCAAATTTTGTCTACGTATAACAACAACAACAACAACAAAATTTTTTTCAGTACTGGAGGTTGAATTCAAGGCCTCATGAATGCTGGGCATGCAATTTACCCCTGACTCACAGCCACAGCCCAATTTTATTTATTTATTTATTTATTTAGTTAGTTAGTTAGTTATTAGTTATTTAGTTATTTTGAGACAGGATATCAGTAAGTCTCACAGGCTGCCTCTGGTCTCAAACTCCCATTCCTCCTGCTTCAGCCAACTGAGTCACTGGGACTACATGTATGTGCCACATTGCCCAGTTTGTCTTCACATTTTAACGTCAGTTGTGAAAATATTGTTACTTACAGAGTTTTATTCAGCATTATTTTTGAGTATGCATATGAAAAATCAACCTAAAATATTTCATCCTGAGAACTGAACTGAAAACACTAAGTAGGATTAAATCACAAGGGCTTAAAAATCAGCAATTCTTTTTTCATTTATTTTAGCAAATAAGGAAATACTACCAGCATTTTAAAAGAGAAAATTCAAGAGAAATAGTAAATAAGGATTACAAATTCATCATCAATAAAACATCATCTAATACTGGATTAAATTTTAAAGAATATTTTAATTTTTAATTTACATAGCTATCTTAATATATTAAACTTGCAACCAATATTAAAAATTCAGTGGCTATCTTCCAAAATATTCATTATTTTAATTGAGAAAAGTTAAAAATAAGTTTTCAAGATTTTTACTACATTATTTTTCTCCCCTTCTACAAGTAAGGAAAAGTAAAAGAATGGTCATCATTTAGGGATGTTATGCTCATTTAAGCTCATTCCAAATTAAAACATCAAAGAAAACTAAAAGAAGATTGACCTTTTCTCCGATAGTAGGAAAGCCAAGAAGAAAATAATTTATAAATACAATTAAAAGTGTAGATCTTTCCTAGAATCACATACCAGAAAGGCTATTTTTTCTAACACATTCCAAAATCTATATTAAAATTAACTTTGACAACATTTAGAAATGGGACTACTATGTTGTTGTTGTTAGGTGTCATCGAGTTGGTATCCGACTCATAGCGACCCTCTGTACAACAGCTTCTCTGCTTTTCATAGAGTTTTCAATGGCAGATTGATTTTTGGGAGGGGGTTGCCAGGTCCTTCTCCCAAGCCTACAGCTTCTGGTGTTCCCAGGCGGTCTCCCATCCAGGTACTAACCAGGCCCGACCCTGCTTAGCTTCCGAGATCTGATGGGATCCGATACCACAGGGCTACAGCTGCAGGCGGGACTACTATAATGTCCTGAAAATTGAGGTGCTGCCTGTCAACACCACTCATAATTGTAACTGAGATACGATGTCAACTATGTCAAGAATACTGGACTATCAGTGCCTTGAAATCCTTGCCAGGTAAATAATATCATGAACCAATAAACCTAAATGTCTGTCTAAAAATTCGCTATATCACCTAAACTAGAAGAAAAAGAAAAAAAGAAAAAAGAAAACAAATGGCCCTCCTATTGGAGTGATAGCTTGCTCAACTGAACAAACCATTTGCTCACCACGTCTTACTGTAATATAATCATAAACCTTATACTTTTATGTCAAAATTTTTCCCAATTTCATGTACTTTTTACACTGACAGACCCATCTTAAGCCACGTGAACTCAGACCCCAAACTCCACAAATAACCTCTTATTTTTTAGACACCATAAGCCCGCAGCCGTATCCCTGTGGCATTTGATCCCATCAGATCTCGGAAGCTAAGCAGGGTGGGGTCTGGTTAGTACTTGGATGCGAGACCACCAGATGCTGTAGGCTTGGGAGAAGGACCTGGCAACCCACTCCCCAAAATCAATCCGTCACTGAAAACCCTATGAACAGCAGAGAAAGTACTGAAAATAGTGTTTCGCCTGTCCTACACCGGGTCCCTATGAGTCAGACACCGTCTTGACAGCACCTAACAACAAGTTCTGTCAAGGTTTTGTTTTCCCTGGTTTCTGTTAGTTTTAAAAACTAGATATAAGTGAGGAACAGTTGTTTCTAAATGATTTGTGTAGAGGAGTCTACTTTTCACAGTGTTTTTCCCAGTGAAATCATTTATTTTCTCTTTGATGGACTACTTCCTAAAATATTTTACTACAAGCTATCTTGGCTGGCTGCACTTTGACAAAAAGCTCTACTGTTAGTAAAATGAAACATTATTTTGCTTATCTAAGCATTTTGTCAAGTTTATGTGTTTTACTATAGAAAACGTCTTTGTAGATGAGATTTATTATGGTAGACTGTGGCCTTTAGAAATGATGACAAGAATAGATTGACTGTTGAGGTTATTTGTTCATTGGTCAAATATCATAGGTAGTCTCATGTGTAAGATCAGATACTAAATAGCTTACTTGAGACACCCAGAATATTAATGTGTTTCCCATTGTAAACCAATATTCTCCAATCAACCTAGGGAAAAGATTTTTAGTTTCCTTCCAGATAGAAAGGCCCTTGAGTGTATGTACACACACGCACAAACACATACACACAGTCTGAAATCAAGTGGCATAAGAAGAGTCTCTTAGTGTGAAAAGTAGGTGAAATTGGGAAAATTTCTCTCATAATAATTTAAGATTTGTGATTACATTAAGATATGCACGTATTAAATGCAATAAAAATGTGGTGGATGTTTAAGTAAAAAAAATGTTGCTCACACAAGAAGACTTCTAGGACTGCTTTATAAGTGGCAAGAATGCTGAGATAAATTGAAGTGTTGAAAGTTTGGGAGAGTATTTTGTGGGGGATTAATGGGAATGTGCTTTACTGTAATAATGTTTTTCTTTAAACATTCACCATGTTTTTGGCCACATCTTGTATTTATATATTTTTGACCTATTTTCCTTATTAGCTTCAGTTATATAGCATGTGAGACTGTTTACAGATACAAGATATCTTTACATAAAGAAGATGTAGTTAGTTGAAAGTATGCAGTAAGTAGATAAATAACTGCATAGTATTTCTTGGTCCTAGTTAACTCTTACTATTACTTATTTTTCCACTCCAATTTTTCTCCATATTTGTTCATCACTAGTTAAGCAAAATATAAAGTACCAAAGATATTTCAAGAGTAATCAGTTCAGTCATGAATTCCTAATGCAAGTTTCTATGCTAAAATATTAAATTTAATATAAAATGTAAACCACATATAGTTTCTGTTACTAAGGTAATACCTGATATCATTTTAGCTAGATTGAAGTTTGGGTCTTTACTGTGATATTATTTTCAATAGCCAAATTAGTTAACTTTGATTCATTAAATATGAAATACATTGGTAATTAACAGGAAAATTAGTCAAAAGTCCTCCAGTGTGGATATCCCAATTTTTCTGACAGGTTTTAAGATGGCTTTTGAATTCAGCTGGCTCAATACATTATTTTTTTCTTTATGCCACCACTCTGATACCTTTTCCTTGCCATTCATTAAAAGGAGGAAACTTAATACACTGTGTACATGAAAATAGATTACAGAAGGATTAAAAAATTGCTATGTGACATAAATATCAATCATTGGCAGAAATAGAATTAACACAAAGTCTGATAGTTCGCTTGTCTCCTAATTTCAACATGTCACTGAAATACCTAAGTTTTTCTGTTGATTTCTGTAATTTATTTATTTTACTTTTTTTCATAGTAAAGGTTGACTAAACCTTTCTCTTTTAAATATAGTTGAAAGGAGAATATACAAAGTTCCTTTTGTCTCTTTCTATACAATATTAATTATGAGAAAATCCAGCATACCTTTTAAAAAAGATGAAAGAACTATTCCATTTCTTAATATGTATCTTTTGGAAATGCACCAGTTAAGCAAAGACACAGTTAAAAATGCCACATGTGCACACATTCTCTATCAATGATATTTCTCTCAAAGTTAACTATTGCAAACGTTTTGTTGAATATGATTTAGCAGTAAATTATGTTATAAGATGTTGATGCAGAGATTAAAAAGAATATTTTAGCTGTAATTCTGGGCATCTATAACTCTGTTTCTCTAAATAATAGTGCTTGTGCATGTATTTGTAATTATCATTATTCACATAATATTAATATTATTAATTTCTAGGATGATTTTTCTTGCCTGAAAGTATTTCTTAATTGTATCACAAAATGCATATAAAATATCCTAACTGGACTTTGGTCCATTGTAGGTACTATAAGAATCAGTGTATAAAACTTTGTTCCTGTATTAGTTTTTGGTTTAAATTCTTAGGAGGGTAATTGTTAATTAATGGAATAAAGTAGGTATATGTATTTTTTTTAACATGGACAAGTAGTCCTTTAAATGACTATACAATTTCACACTTTCAAAAGCAATGCTATGAAGCTATGTATGATGGTGCACATCTGTGATCCCAGTGCTGTGTGATGATTTACTCCATGATTGATGTTACTATCATTGTCATAAAGCAAACAGCTGTTGTGACCTCCAGAAGACCTTAGCCTGCAGTCATCGGAATGTAGTCAACCTCACAGGAGATGGTTGGGCTTATAATTGTAGAAGGCCTGTTCATGAGACCCCTATCCCCCAATGTCTCCCACCACTATACAACGGGAATAAACCAGGTGCCATGGCACAAACTATGATCCTAGGGACTCAGGAGGCTCATGCAGGAGGATCATGAGCTTGAGGCTGGAGGTAGCCTGCACAATTTAGGGAGATGCTGTCTCAAAATACAAATTAGCAAGAATCTGAGAATGCAACTCAGTGGTAGAACACTTTTCCTACCATGCACAAAGTTTTTGGTTCAACATCCCTCCATACTATAAAACAAACAAAAAAGAAGAGAATAATTGGCTGGGGGCTGGAATTCTTGGTGAGAACTCTTCTGACAGAAGTCCTCAGCAGGACTTCCGCAGAGCAAGTTTTCACAGTGGTGTATCTGTCTGTGATTCTCACATGCACCTGTGAGCAGCCCTAATAAACTCAGTGGCTTGTAAAGTTTAAAGCAGTGTATTTTTTCCTCTGGTCTGTCTGCTCTCTGTCTATATGTGGGGTGAATGGAAGTTTCCCTTACATCTCCGTAGGAAAAGTAGTTGACACAACACCTAGCTACTTGTGAAGCTGAGAAGGGGGGCATCATGTGAGACCACAAATTTGTGACAAGCATAATGAGACAACATCTCAAAACAAAATTAAAAGAAAAAAACTAAGGTAAGATGTGAGTGTTAATTTGGGGGATAATTTTTTAAATTTGCAGTGGTCTATTGATAAATATTTGATTTTTTTTCTTTTTCTTTTTCTCTTTCTTCCCCTCTCCCCTCAGATCCTTACACATTCTAGGCAAGCACTCTATGACAGAACTGGACCTCCAGCCCTTATTTTATTTTATTTATTTTTTTGAGATAGTGTTTTGATAAGTTGTACAGGGTGCTCTGTCCTCAGATTCAGGGTTCTCCTGCCCCAGCCTCCCAAATTGTTGGAATTATAGCCATGCACCATGGTGACAGTCTCAATTATTGTATTTTCCATCATAACTTGCAGTTAATTCTCATTATGATAATATTCATCTTTATATATTTATTTATTTTATTTTCACTTCTGAAAAATTCTGTCTTTGTCCCTGTTCTTTGCAATTTCTTTCTCTACAGGGATATTGTTTCTACTTCTTGAATTTAGTAACTATGCATTTAAAAGATACACTCACAAATTATTCTTTATTTATATTATACAAGATTGTGTAATACTCAGAATATTTTATGTCATGTAGGTGATCTCTTGCTTATGGTTATATTTTCAGGTAAAACATTATGCCAGTGTTTTATAGTTGTTAATTAAAATCAAAATTATTATAATAATTTTAGTTCAGAATGCTGTTATATAGAGAAGACATAAAAAGAAATTATACACCTAAAAAGAATCCTGGAACTGTATCTACTTCGAAAAATAAACTTAAGTATGATGTGGTTGCAGAAGTAGCTGAAAAATAAAGGTATGCATGAAATTTATGTCTGCCTGAAAACTGGATTTTATTGGAATTACAAGTCGTTCACCCCTCAGGCCAACACTGCTGATAAACACAGGCATAACTAAATCCAATATATAGAATTAATAAAGCCACGTGAAGTATCAAGGGCATTACTCTACTTAAAGAAAGTTTAGATGAAGTGTATGTAACAAGAATTTATGCAATCCAGTGAAACTATCATTGCAAGTAACATTATTGGAATCCATTACTTAAAAATATTACTGATATCACAAATAAGTTGAATATATGAAAGCTAAGCTTAGACTTTTTAGTTCTCCTTGTTGTTGTTAGTTCTCCTTAGCACAGAAAATTCACAGTACAAATAAGATAAGTTATTTTAGTCTAAGATTACTTCTTGCCATACATTAAAAAGATGCATTGGGAAGTATATGGAGAAAATAGTGTTCCTGTTTGATAAAATTAGTGGCTTCCTATGCCAAGTCACATAGTATCACTTTGCATGAAATAACTTAGGGTCAATATTCATGATGATCATGACCAGGTGATATATAAAATAGTGAGAAGACCATATGTCATACAATCGTTGTCACTGAGTTTGTATCTTCTTTCTGTAATCTAAGAAATATTCAGTGAAGCCTGCAGTCTCTTATGGCTGAGTGCTGATGGGAAGGAATAAAAGTCATCACCCATTAGTATCTAAATTGAAGAATTAAATTAGATAATTTTTATTTTAATAATTTGGTAAAGCCAATGCCATTATTTCTGTGATTTTAAATTATCTCCACAGGAAATCTTGTCAATGCATGCTGGCTCTAGCCTAGCTGAAAACAGAACATTAATTTCTTGACTTAATATTTGGGATGGTATGTGATTCCTTAAAATGTTCAATCAGATAATAGATTAATTATTTTCTAATATTTGATCATTTAAATTTTTTCACTGAATGAAGTTATCATGTATATTTTAAAACATTTCCATATGCTTTTCAACATACACAGGAATACAACCAAAGGTACTGTCAGAACAGATTAAGAATCCATCCAGTACTTTCTTCCAGTGGAAATATGCAACCTACCAGTTTCTGGGGAAAATATTCTTTTTGGCTTTTTAGGAGTATAGAAAATGACCTTCAGTGAGAAATTGTTCCTTTGTATTTTAGATAAAATTCATGCCAAATATTCACTTAACTGCTTTAAACACTGAAAGTATGTTGAATTGGGTCAAGCCACAGAACCATCCAGTTCTATTTCACACTTGTACTAGATAGAATATTATAAAACTAATATGTCATTTTGTGGAATGAAAATTTTTTGATCAATATAACATTTATTTCAGGCATGCAATTGAAGTATCTATAGCTTTTTAAGTATAATTAATTATTGCATTTTTAGCATAGCTTTAAGATTCATATTAAACTTGCTGTGATTATCTTTATCACCATCATGGTTGTCATTAGTGCCATCTATGCTTTTGGGGGCAATTATAAAATGATCACCATTCTGAGTCCTGACATAGATTATCTCATTTAACACAATAAATAAAAGATAAAGATACTGTTGCTATGCCTATTTTACATAGGAGACTTTTAAAATATCAAATTTTTGAGGTCATAGAGTAAATAAGACAATTAGGTTGGATTATATAAACTTAAAAAAATCTTCCTCAATTTTATGTAATCTAGCAACATAACTTCTTCATTAATTGTGATAGTTGGAAAACAGTCATTTGTTTTATTGACTTATTTTGCCATTTCAAACTGATTTCAACCTACAAATATTTAAAATAATAAAAGATAGTTACAAATTTATCTGAGCTTTCTGTAAGAAGTATTTTGTCTTATTGAGCTTTACATTCTTTTATGTTAAGTGAATTTAGCCCCCACATGTCTGTCAGTTTGCCACACTGTGGGGGCATTTAACATCTGTCAGTTTGCCTCATAGTGGGACTTGTGTGTTGTGATGAGGCTGAAAACTATGCCACTGGTATCTCAGATACCAGCAGGGTCAACCATGGTGGACAGGTTTCAGCTGAGCTTCCAGACTAAGACAGACTAGGGAGAAGGCACCCTCAAATGGCTCCCAAAACAACTAGCCATTGAAAACAGTATGGATAGCAAAGGAACGCTGTCAGATATAGTGCCAGAAAATGAGCCCCCCAGGTTGGAAGGCACACAAAAGACTACTGGGGAAGAGTTGCCTCAACAAAGCAGAGTCTACCTTGATGATGGAAGTGGAATAAAGCCTCAGGGACCTCCATCTGCTGATGTGGCATGACTCAAAATGAGGAGAAACAATTGTAAACATCCATTAGTAATTGGAACATGGAATGTGCATAGTATGAATCTAGGAAAATTAGAAATCATTAAAAGAGAAATGGCATGCATAAACATTGATATCCTAGGTATCAGTGAGCTAAAATGGACTGGCATGGGCCACTTTGAGTCAAATAATCCTATGGTCTACTATGCTGGGAATGACAATCTAAAGAGAAATGGGGTTTCATTCATCATCAAAAAAGACATCTCAAGATCTGAAATGAAATAGAATGTTGTCAGTGATAGAATAATATCCATAATTCTACAAGGAAGGCCAGTTAATATGACTATTATGCAAATTTATGCACCTACCACTAAGTCCACAAATGAAGAAAGGGAAGATTTGTACCAGCTTCTGCAATCTGAAATAGATCAAACATGTAATCAGGATGTACAGATAATTACTGGTGACTGGAATGCAAAGGTTGGAAACAAAGAAGAAGGCACAGTAGTTGGAAAATATGGTCTTGGTGACAGAAATGAAGTTGGAGACCGCATGATAGAATTTTGTCAGACCAATGACCTTTTAATTACAAATACATTTTTGAACATCATAAATGGAGATTATACACATGGACTTCACCAAATGGAACATACAGGCATCAAATTGACTACATATGTGGAAAGAGATGATGGAAAAGCTCTATATAAAATGTCAAAATAAGACCAGGTGCTGACTGTGGATCAGACCATCAACTTCTCATATGCAAGTTCAAACTGAAGCTGAAGAGAGTTAGAACAAGTATACGAGAGCCACGGTATGACCTTGAGTATATCCCACCTGAGTTCAGAGACCACCTCAAAAATAGGTTTAATACATTAGATACAAGTGATAGGAGACCTGAGGAGTTTTGGCATGATAAAAAAGTTATCATTTAAGAAGAAAGCAAAGTTTATTTAAAAGGCAAGAAAAAAGAAAAGACTAAATTACATGTCAAAAGAGGCACTGGACATTGCCCTTGAACATATAGCAGCTAAAATAAAAGGAAGACATAATGAAGTTAAGGAACTAAACAGATTTCAAAAGGCAGCTCAAAAGACAAAAAAAATATTATACTGACATGTGTGAAGAGCTAGAGGCAGAAAACAAAAAGGGAAGAACACTCTGTGTTTCTCAAGCTTAAGAAAGTGAAGAAAAAATTCAAGACTCCAGTGGCAATAGTGAAAGGTTCTATAGGGAAAATATTAAATGATTCAGGAAACATCAAAAGAAAATGGAAGGAATACACAGAGTCATTATCTAAAACAGAATTGGTAGATGACCAACCATTTCAAGAGTTTGCATGTGAAGAGGAACCAATGGTATTGAAGGATGAAGTGGAAGCTGCCTTGAAAGAGCTGGTGAAACACAATGCTCCAGGAATTGATGGGATACCAATAGAGATGTTTCAACAAACAGATGCAGCACTGGAGGTGTTAACATGTTTGTGCAAACAGGTTTGGAAAACAGGTACTTGGCCAACTGACTGGAAGAGATCCATATTTGTGCCTATTCCCAAAAAAGGGGATCCAACTGAATGTGCAAACTATCAGACAGTATCATTAATATCACACACCAGCAAAATTCTACTAAAGATCATTCAGAAGCAACTGCAGGAGTATATAGACAGGGAATTACTGGAAAATCAAGCGGGATTCAGAAGAGGGCGGGGAATCAGGGACATCATTCCTAATGTCGTGTGGATATTAGCTGAAAGCAGAGAATATCAGAAAGCTGTCTATCTATGTTTTATTGACTATGCAAAGGCATTTGATTGTGTGGATCAAAATAAATTATGGATAACACTTCAGAAAATGGGAATACCAGAACACCTAATTGTGCTCATGAGGAATCTGTACAGAAACCAGGAGGCAGTTGTTCGAATAGAACAAGGAAACACTGAGTGGTTTAAAGTTGAGAAGGGTGTGAGTCAGGGCTGTATACTTTCACCCTATCTCTTCAATTTATATGCTGAGCAAATAATCTGAGAAATTGGACTTTATGAGGAAGAATGCAGCATCAGGACTGGAGGAATACTCATTAAAAACCTGCATTATGCAGATGACACAACTCTGCTTGCTGAAAGTGAAGAGGATTTAAAACATTTACTGATGAAGATCAAAGATCACAGCCTTCAATATGGGTTACGACTAAACATCAACAAAACAAAAATCCTTATGACTGGGTCAGCACGCAACTTCACAATAAATGGAGAAAAGATTGAGGTGGTCCAAGATTTTGCTTTGCTTGGCTCTATAATCAACACCTGTGGAAGCACAGTCAAGAAATCAAAAGACACATTGTTCTAGGAAAAGCTGTGGCAAAGATCTCTTTAGAATATTGAAAAGCAAAGATGTCACATTGAAGACATAGGTGCATCTGACTCATGCCATGGTATTTTCAATGGCATCTTATGGTTGTGAAAGCTGGACATTGAACAAGAGAGACAGAAAAAGAATTGATGCTTTTGAATTGTGGTGCTGGAGACATCTATTGAATATACCATGGACTGCCAAAAGAACCAACAAATCTGTCCTAGAAGAAGTGCAACCAGAGTGCTCCTTGGAAGCAAGAATGGCCAGACTGCGTCTTACATATTTCGGACACGTAGTCAGGAGAGATCAATCCCTGGAGAAGAACATCATATTTGGAAGAGTGGCAGGTCAACACAAAAGAGGAAAACCCTCCACCAGAATGATTGACACAGTGTCTGCAACAATGGGTTTAAACATAAATAAGCGATCATGTGCCTGGCATAGAATCAGGAAGTGTTTTGGTCTGCTGTACCTATGGTTGCTATGAGTCGGACTTGACTGGACGGCACCTAACAACAACAACAACAAGTGAGTTTATAGAAGACTCATGTTCCTTTAGGAAATATGTAGGATATGTCTCATGAATATTACTTTCAGACAGATCAATAGCACTTCAGTGAAGCTAAGGTCCATGTATATTTTATATTAAAATTAAAAATATTCTGAGATCTAAGAAAGCATTTCAAAGATGATATAGCAATGTCACTGTATGAAGAACTTCCTGACAGAACAGTACGGTAATCATTTCAATAGGACAGAGTGACAGAGTTTAGAGGTCAGCTGAAAATAACTTCTTTATCCACCACTTCTCAACTTACTCTGCATAAATTGTATTATCACCACTGCATGTTACAGCAGGCTGTTCTTATATCTTTGCTAATATCTTTGGGCTGCTAGCCCCTTCTCCCCAAGTTAAAAACAACAACAATATCAAAAAGAAGAAATAGCAGTTAGGGCTGAACCGCTTTGTAAGACAGACCAACGTTCTGTTCTTATTTCTGTACTTGAATGTTTCCTCCTTGAACTATTTGGTAAAAGTAATCGGACCAAGAAAGTTTATTATAAAAAAAATAATGATCATTGTATCTGTAGTGTTTGTTGGGACCTGTGATAAAAGTGGAAGCAAATAGCTAAAGGGACACCATGTTTCAAAATAAGAAGTGATGTTCCCTTCAAGATGTATTTTGCTACTTTAAGTGAATAATTTTTAAATTGCACCATGTGTGACAGTAACCTTGGAGCTAGCCTGTTAAAAACACATGCAGCAGTTGCTTACATAAGAATCTTACTCTGGATTTTGTCTGAGTCCTAATTGCTGCCTTGATACACTAGTCTGGAAGGCCTCAAATACTGAGTACACGACAAGTAGGACCCAGTACTGAATGGGGAAATAGGTTCCCTTTATCCTTGTCCTGTACATCTGTATCCTATACAGATCACCTTATCCTATACAGCTGGCCTCTATGATAAAAGCGTTGCCAAGAACTACAGAAGGAACTACTCCGGAGAAGACATTATTTGTGCAGGGACAGCAAAGAATATTTTCCTCTCCTTGGAATGAGTGAGTGGGCACCAATGTGGATCAACTGAGCTGTACCTATCTGAAGTTACTAAGGGCATGGCTAGGTGTGGGAGATAGATATTGATGGGTTTTGAAACAGATTTGCCTTCACTGATGGTGGGACAAAGGCATGTGCTCCTTGGAGTCAAATAAGAACCCTCAAGAGCCATCTCAAAAGGGATAAGATCTCATAAGGGAGGACAATTGAAACACAATCTGAGAGCAGCACCCCATACAGTCACAGGGCAGGAATGCATTATTCACCTGAAGTGAAATCTCATCAGGATGTTCTGGAGGACTCCTGGGCACCTTGCATAAGAAGCCATGAAATAGCGCTGCCATCCTGCATGGGCAGAGGGGAAAATGGTCCCATCTGACAGTGGTTCAAACAGGGAGTATGGACATTGATTTTTAAGGGCTTAAAGCTCACGTATTTTTAGGAACTCACTTTAAGGAAAGGATCACAGAATCCTTAATATAAAATTAGGTAGTAAATGAATATATATTTAGAATGAGTAAAGCAATCATAATGAATTGTGGTTCCATAGGTTGGTTTTAGTTTTGTCCATTAACTTTATATTTAATTTAATTTAATTTAGCTATTTTATTTTCAGTCCTGGGGGAAGAAACCAGAGACTTGCACTTGCTAGGCATGTGCTCTCTCACTGAGCTACACCTGTAGGACTCTTAAAGATTTTTTTAACAAGATTCCCACATGGTTTCTATATGAACTATTTTTTAAAATTAATGATCCAGAATAAAAAATAAAATTTCGACTGAAAAATCGTTATTCCTTTGAAACTTTCTATGTGAAAGGTCACATCCCTGTCACTACTTTGCTTTTTTCACTTATTGCACAGCTTAACAACTAATATTGTTGTTGTTGTTCAGTGTTGTCAAGCTGGTTCCAACTCACAAGCATCCTACATACACCAGAACGAAGCATTACCCAACACTTTGCCACACACATGATCCTTTTATTTTTAAGTCAGTTGTTGTAGTCACTGTGTTTCTTCTCATTTTGAGTGATACCACATCAGCAAATGAATGTCCCAGGGGTTTTACTCTATTCTTATCATTAGGTTAACCCTCCTTTAAGGAGGCAACTCTTCCCTAGTTGTTCCCTGAATGTATTTCTAGCCTGGGGGTCTCATTTTCCAGCACTATGTTTGACAGTGCTTCACTGCTATTCATAGGATTTTCAATGGCTAATTATTTTGGGAGTGGGCTGCCATGTCCCTTTTCCTGTTGTTGTTGTTGTTAGGTACCATTGAGTCAGTATCTGACTCATAGCAACCCTCATAGGGTTTTCATTGGCTGACTGTTTTGGGATTGCCTTGGGAGTGGATTGTCAGGCCCTTCTCCCATTTTTGCGGTGCTGGGAATTGAACTTGGGACCTCAGAGACTGCAGCGCAGCGCTCTACCAACCCAACTAAGCTAAATCCCAGCCCGTCCCTTTTCCTTGTTAGGTGTAGTCGAGTCGGTATCCGACTTATAGCGACCCTTATAGGGTTTTCAATGGCTGATTGTTTCGGGATTGCCTTGGGAGTGGATTGCCAGGCCCTTCTCCCATTTTTGCGGTGCTGGGAATTGAACTCAGGACCTCAGAGACTGCAGCGCAGCGCTCTACCCACTAAGCCAAATCCCAGCCCATCCCTTTTCCTAGTCTGCCTTAATTCTGGACACTCAGCTGAAACCTGTCCAGCATGGGTGCCCCTGCTAGTATCTGAAATGCCAGTTGCATAGCTTTCAGCATCACAGCAACATGTAACCCGCACAGCAGGACAAGCTGACAGATACTTGGGGATAGCCAAAAATAAGGCAAAAATAAACAGTCGTGATTGTTACAAAGTTCCTCTGATAAGGTGGATTTTTTTTTTTTTTCTAGCTGAGTTCAGATGAGTTCAGATTGCAAGAAATAGAATACAGAAGTTAGGAATTTGGTGTTCATTTGTGGCACAGGAATATATACTGGTGTATTTATCAAGGAACTGAAAGCTTCAACTACAGTACTACTACATGTGAGCAGTGAGAACCTGCTTTATTATATAATTTCATGAATGGTATAATACATTGTGAGCTTGTCTTATTTACTTTAAATGTGTTGCCTGAAAAATGCAGAAGAAACATTCATTGAATTAATAATGAAAATTGATTTACTTAAATTGAAATATTTCCACGAAAGGAGACATGAAGTGAATTAAAATTTAAATGTAAAGCAAATAAAAAGTAAATTAATTTTGAAATTGCATTTTTGGATTTTATAAATGTAAACTATTCATGCAAAGAACATACAAATATACACAAATCTCTCATTAATTTTTAGAAAATATTTTATCTGTATAACTTATAATCTATTTTTGAACATAATTTTG
>VMDO01013875.1:0-56532 GCA_007922755.1 Pedetes capensis | reverse complement strand
TAATTTTTATTCAGAGCAATTTTCTTTGGTTGTTTAATTATTTGCCCAAATGACCATCTTTTCTATTATAGACACTATGATGGGTCTGTTTATTTAAAGTACTTTCTTCATAAGTATAACATATATTTGTATATTGAGTGAATGATTTGACTTATAGAAGAAAAAGTCAATTAGCTCATGTTTATTATTCCCAAAGTAAAATTTGAATATGTGTTTAAATAATTTGTATTGAAGAATAGGACCTCAGGATCAAATTGCAAATAAAAAGGCACTGGATTCAGAAATACCAACATTTTAGAAATGACCAAGAGCTATAAAACAAAGTAGATTTGGCTAGAACTGTTTTCAATTTGCACTTGCCTGCTGGGCCTCTGTTCAGACCTGCTTATGAATAGACTCTGACTGATTTGTAAAGGGGGTTTGGGTTTTATTTCAGAGCTGCATGAAATATTCTTGTATAAGCTATACCACTTCCCTGTTTTGTTACATATTACACCGCAAGTTGTCCTTCACAAATTAAAAAGTAGACAAATGAAATGCAAAGTAGTATTTGATGCCTTTGTTTTCTTCACATATGAAATACTTTAGAAATCATTACTCTGACTGCATTATTGAGATTGAAGGAAACTCTCTTTTTTTCCTATAAAGATCTTTCTGCTCATAGCATTTCTAAGCTCTCTTCAGAAGTTTCCAAGTGATATATTTTTTTCATTCTTTGTTTTTTCTCCCTGCCAAGCACTGGCATTTCACATACCACTAATTGGACTTAGCCTATATAAGGTGCTATAACAATGCACAATAAACTGGGTAGTTTATATAGCAGTAGAAATGAATGTCTCACAGTTTTGGAGGCTGAAAAGTCAAGATCAAGGATCTAGCGTATTTGGTGTTTGGTGAGGACCTAATTTTAGTTCAGAGATGGTACCTTCTCCCTTTGTCCTCATGTGGTGGAGTGGCAAGGCAGCTCTTTGGGGCCTCCTTCATGAAGCAGTAATTCCATCATGAGGGCTCCACCCCTATAGTCTAATCACTTCCCAAAGACCCCACCCCTCTTACTACCATCACACTGGTGACCTGGTTCCAACATGCAAATTAGAATGGAGGGGCGGGGGGGAAGGGGGCACAAATATTCAGATTGTAGTGTCATTCTCTTTGCTTCTTGCTCTGTTCTGCTTAAGCATCCTCATGGCTGTAGCCACCCCTGTATGTACCACCTGCTTCGTGTGTTTATAGATATCCTAGAAAATATTTATAAATGCCTTCTGGATATTTCTATTTACATGATCCACATTTACCTTTATGCCCCGTGTCTTTAACTCTCCATTTCCCCAGATTCCTACTGTGTGTTTGCTCAGTTTTGTAACCTAAGACTTTGGGTGTTTTTAATACTGCCCTTCTCCCCACCCTCTGTTCTGCACTCTTCATTCCCTTTAGAGGAGTTGCCAAGGATTTTTTCCTCTCCATCTTTAGTTTTATGGCATTGATTTGTTCCGGACTATATAAATGTGCTGCCTATCTAACTGAGCAGTATGATAAAGGTTTTCCTTATCATGAGTCATCTCCAGTCAACCTCGGCACATGCAGCCCCAACAGTTATGACCTTGCTGCTTAAAAAACTTATTTTGGCACTTGGTCTTTAAAGCCCTTCATAATGTGACTGAGACCAATTTTTAACATTCATGCTTTCCCTCTCTTAGACCCTTCATTTATCCAAATGTGGAAGAAGCTGATAGAGGTCTGCAAAAATCTACTGTTCTTTCTTTCTTTCTTTCTTTCTTTCTTTCTTTCTTTCTTTCTTTCTTGTTGTTAGGTGCCATCGAGTCGGTATCCGACTCATAGTGACCCTCATAGGGTTTTCAATGGCTGACTGTTTCAGGATTACCTTGGGAGTGGAGTGCCAGGCCCTTCTCCCATTTTTGTGGTGCTGGGAATTGAACTCGAGACCTCAGAGACTGCAGCACAGTACTCTACCAACTGAGTATTTATTTATCTAGTGGTCCTGGGAAGTTGAACCTGAGTCCTCACACATACTTTTTTGCAGAATGTTCAACCACTGAGCCATATTCCTAGTCTATTTTTCACTTTGGATTTTGAGACATAGTCTTGCTAAGTTATGCACGCTGCTTCTGGCCTCAAACTTGCAATACTCCTGCCTTCACCTCCCAAATTGCTGGGATTAAAGGCATGCACCACCGTGCCCTGCTGGTGTCCTCTTCTTTCTGGCACAAGGCAATACTTTCAGCTTTCTTTGCTGTTAAGATGTGGTAATGTGATTAAATTTCTAGTTGTGAAAGGAGTCATCCCTCAGTTTATACTCAAATACATTGGGTATACCTGTTTTCCTCCTTTCTTTTCCTGTGTGCTGTAATCTGGCACAACTATTTGATAATAGACAATGGTATCTAACTTCCTCAGTGTTTCTCAGGAGTGTTTAGATCCCATCAACCTTAACCCTTTTCCTTGGGATTTTTATATTGAAGTAAAAACAAACAAATCCCTTCTTTCTATAAGCCTCTAAATTCTTTTAGTCTCATGGCTGTAACCAGACTGTTTCTTGTTTGTTTGTTTTTGCAGTGGTGGGGATTGAACCCAGGGCTTCACACATACTAAGAAGTGCTATACCACTGAGCTACATCCTCCTCTGTGCCTTAGCTAAGATTTAATTTTTTTCACATGAATATTCTGTTTTGTTCTTAGAAATTCTATATCTTTGCAGAGTCATAAAAATGCCTCACTTTAGTCAATGAAACCATCTCCAGTAGAAGCAAATATCTTTTGTAAATAAGGATTATATTCTAATACATGAGATAACCTTTTTTTCAATGGTTGGGAAATTATGACTATAGCCTGTTCCTTGGATCACTGGGTATATTTCTGTCTCTAGATTCATGCATTAGCATGTAATCTAACATATTTTAACAGATCAAAAGAGAAAGTGGCACACAGAAAGAAGATGCTTATTTATCTAGTAACAATCAAAAACAATGTATAGGCAGGATTAGCAACTCCATTTTATAAGACTCTTCTTCAGTCTTGTGGTTCTGACATTCATTGGTGTGTTGCTTTTGTTCATGTGGTGGAAATGTATCATTAACACTACATTCCTTTTCAGTTAATGAGAAGGGAAGAGGAACTGGAGGCCCCAGCTAGACTATAGTAGAATAACCTATGACTTGGGGACATTACTTCTGAACAAATAAATCCTATTGTGCAGAAGATAGTCACTTGGCCATACCTCCCTACAATGGAAGTTAGAAATATAGTCTTTAATTGGGAGGCCATGAGCTCAATTAAAGCTTGATTTGTTCCTTACTTGAAGGAAAGAGATAGCAAAGACTGAGTAGGGGAAACTAATGTTATCTGACACATCTTCTGGCTTGATAAAATCCAGATATTTTTCAACATGGAAATTATTTTCTTTCTTCTAACTATTCCTCTCCTATGGTGTGCCTGACCTCCACAAACAGTATCTACATCTACCTGGCTAATAAGGAGAAAACACAAATGTGTTTCCTTTTTCATCCACCCACATTTAATCCATGGCACGTCCTGCTGCTTCTGTCTCATTATCATTATGTTCATTCTTTCATTTCCTCTTTACTGCAGATAATGCAGGGTACGCTGTTGTCATCAAAATCATCTTCCTCAACTGTTGGAGTGGCCTTTTAAATCACATTGGGCTTTTAATATTGTGTTCCTCTAGTCTATCCCCCAAACCCACAGCAATATTTGTGAATTTCAAATATGATCCTTTTACTCTTTTGCTGAAAGCCCTGTGATGATTCCTCATTACCAATGAGATAAAGTCCAAAATCCTTGGCAGGTTCCTCTATGTTCTTACCTTTTATTTTGGAGTATGTTCATCCTTATCACTATTACTTATATTCTATATCTCAGCTGTCCTAGTTTTCTTTTTTCATTTTTCATTTTTTTAAAGGGTTGCTTTTTAATTCAAAGGGTATGGGAAGAACTTTAATAAGAAGGATGAAAGTGTCAGGACCCAGCAGCTGGGGGTCTGAAGACCCTGTGGTGTGGGAGGATGCAGACAGTTCCAAACTTCTCTGATCTTCCACCCTTTGCCAAGCCTGTGCTTCTGCCCTAACCCAGCCACCAGGAGGTTCCCAGCACTAGAGAACTTGAGGCTATGGATAAAACCAGTGGGAGTGTCACAGAGAAGGTCAAGCTGATTGAAGCCCTTTCCATACTACCAAAATATCATGCAGGAGGTGTGGGAGCCTGTGGCCAGGAAATCAAAGTCAATATAGAGTAGGGCTGCCACCACCAATGCGCAGAAAAGATGCACTAGGCCCAAGTCTCCCTGCAGAACATGAGCTTCACACTTCAGGGTAAATGGCTGCTTCTTGGAGAGGCCCTGCAAAGCCATAGAGTCATTGCCTGTTTCAGAGAGACTGTGCTCCCTGCTGACAAGATGAATGTGTTCAATGGAACCCTTCTAACTGAACAAGACAAGCTGGAACTCCTCAGCAATCTTCCACACAGGCACAGTCCCATCCCAGCTCCAAATGTCACACACCTCTCCAGGCTTAGTGCATTCAGTGCAGCAACATTATCCTGGTGCCAGAACAGTGTCTCTGCATAGCAGTGCTCTTCCACATCTCTACAGAGCATTTGTGGGCTAAACTGCAGAGTTGATGTGTATTTGACATGGTCCTGCTGTTCCATAAAGATAAATAAATAGTTACTGTCCATTCTGAGCCTCCCAGTTGAGAATGAATTTGCTGCAGTTGCCCAGGGCAAAGTAATGGAAGAGAAGGTTTTGCCGAGAATGTGGCTGCCATGGCAAAGGAGTGGGAGTCACAGAGTGACCTCTCTTGGCTTGAGGAATCACATGCAGCTTTTGTCTACTTTCTGTGCTCTATTTAATAATGACGGTGTGGTCTTTGATGGTGGAAAACCAAAAAATGGCCAAGTTATTGGAGGCAATGTACAAACACATGATGATGAGCTGGTTGCCTTGTAAATCTCAAGTACCAGCCAGGACTGGAGGTCCGGATCTGCTTTGCCACTGACTTCTGCAGCCTGCCTATCTGTTTCAAGACTTCCTCCTGTAGGAGCCCCACAATCTGGTCCTCCTCAAATCTATGAGCCTCAGCCTTCTCCTCCTCTGGGCTGTCTGAACTGCTGAAGGTTGAGCTTATCCAAGCACAAGTTCTGTGAGATCTCTCCAGCTCTTCCCCCTCCATCTGCTTCTACTCCTCCTCCTCCTCCTCCTCCTCTTCCTCCCCTTCTTCTTCTTCTTCTTCTTCTTCTTCCTCAGTCATCCTTGGAGGTAGGCTCTCAGAGTCATTGGAGATCCTATTTATCTTGTAGCCACCCTTAAAATTGCCCCTGGCCCTCATAAAGTCAGACTTTTGCTGATCCTTGCCAGCTCCTGTGCCAGCCTGGCTCCCACGGCTTGCTAGCTGCCACTGTGTTTGGCATGCTGCCTACTTAGTGTGGTGCAGCCATCACTGGGGAGCTTCCTGTCCTAGTTTTCTAGGCATGCTGATAATTTGGTAATTTTAAACGCAAACTTTCTCTTCCCACAAAGCTCTTTCCTTCTTGGTGTCCCTGGTAAGAAACTATCTTTCAAGGTCAATCTCAACATTGCCACTTCTATCAAGACTTTTGATTTCTATGTGCACCTAGGTTTGACTACTCAATCATTCACACCCACTGTTTCCTTTTCAGTCTTCATCATTTGCAACCAGGATGAGCAAATTTAACACATGAATGCCAGGGTGGCAGAAACAAGGTGAAAAGTCTGTGGTTTTTTTTTGTTTGTTTGTTTTGTGTTTTTTTTTTCTTTTTCTTTTTTCTAGTTCTGGAGATTGAACCCAGGGTCTCACCTCTGCCCTCAAGCGCACTACCACTGAGCTAAAGCCCCAGCCCCAAGGTGAAGAATGTTTCCATTGTATATTATTATTGTAAATACTGGATTTTTTTGCATTGATTTGTTTAAATATCTCTTACCAGTGCTTAACTAAAAACTCCTCATGAGAACATTCTATTTCTTAGTTAATTTGTACCCTAAGAAATTAACATATTTCTGGAATATGTGAGGAATACAATGAATGCCCCTTTAAGAGCTAAGAATATACTCTCAAATAATGGTGGTAGGCGATTGAATAGGTTAGCCACTGTATAAAACATCCTGGAAATGTTTACTGTGTGACCTAGTCTACTACTTTTGTCGTTGTTAGGTGCTGTCGAGTTGGGTCTGACTGATAGTGACTCTCATAGGGTTTTTAATGGCTTTGGGATTGCTTCAGGAGTGGATTGCCACATCCTTCTGTGTTTGTGGTGCTGAGAATCAAACCTGGGTCCACTGAGAGTACAGCAATGCACTCTACCAACTTTGCAAAATCTCACCCCTCATTCTACTATGTGACTCAGTAATTTCATTTCTAGTCATATGTCCAACAGAAATACATGAGCATGTTTGTACAGAGACATTGAAAAGATGTCCACATCAATATGATCTGTAATAGGAAAAGGATGCAGGAAATAACTAAAATTTCTATCAATATTATAAGGAATAAATAAATTATGACATATTATTTATAACCAATTTTGTATAGAAAGAAATCAACAGACTATATCTATATGTAATAATTTGGATACCCCCCTTTTTCCACTAAAAGACATAGAAACATAACAAAGTTACCCTGTATTATACAAAATTATAGTAGTAGCGCAATGGTTTCTTTGAGAGATAAAGGATAGAGTAGTGACTGGGAAAGAGCCTGAAGATGCTGTTTGGTGTACCGTGTTCTGTATTTTGACCTCAGTATTGGTGGCATGGCACATTGTTATACGTCATTGAGCTTTGTGTTTTATGCATCAGCAAAAATTTAAAAAATTAATAACAGTGATTAACATGTGGCAGTGAAGGAGGATCTATATCAGGTCAGCTATACTTTGCTGGCATGGATTTTTGGATGTGATCCTGGGATATGTTCTCAGCACCTTTGAGCCTCTTCTTCTTTTCCTTCTTCTGAGGTGAAGTGTGTAGTC
Source organism: Pedetes capensis (assembly GCA_007922755.1). Classification (NCBI taxonomy): domain Eukaryota; kingdom Metazoa; phylum Chordata; class Mammalia; order Rodentia; family Pedetidae; genus Pedetes; species Pedetes capensis. The sequence continues at coordinate 49,515 of VMDO01013875.1, read as the reverse complement.
TCCACAGTTTTTCCACTTCTGTAATTCTATGTAGAAATCAAAAAGAGATGGAAGGTCTTGACTTCAAGTTTTTTTTTTAATTTGATAATGCCTTACACATAAATTGAGATCAAATTAAAAGAAAATAATCCAACTCTATTTGTTGATTTTGTTAGATGCTATCAAGTTGTGTCCAACTCATAGCAACCCTATGTACAATAGAATGAAACACTACCCAACACCATACCGTGCACAAAATCTTTTTTATGTTTAAACCCATTGTTGCAGCCACTTTGTCAATTCATCTAGTTGAGGGTCTTCTTTTTGTTGTTATTGTTAACACTCTCCAAAACATCATGTCCTTTTCCAGGGATTGACCCCTCCTGTTAAGATGTCCAAAATACATAAGATGTAGTCTAACCATTCTTGCTTCCAAGGATAACTCTGTTTGTACTTCCTCTAGGATGGATCTGTTGGTTCTTTCGGTAGTCCATGGTATATTCAGTATTTGTCTCCAGTTCGGGATGCGAAAGCATCAGTTCTTCTCTTGTCTTCCTTATTCACTGTCCACTTTTCACAAGCATATCATACAACTGAAAATACCATAACATGAGTGAGGCACACCTTCATCTTCAATGTGACATGTAACTCTTTATATATTCATACATATGTCAACGTTCTGGGACAATTTGCTGACAGGAAGCCTAAATAATAAATCCTATAAACTATTTACACTGCTATTACTTTGATCATATTGCAGATCAAACATCTTTCCCAGTTGGCATAGTGGCAAGATGAGCATGCCCTTCACTGTAGCGCATAGAATGTACCTGTTGTACTTATCACTTATCACTTGTAGCCTGTAAGTGATTAGGAATTCATCATAAAAATCTACTATAAGTAGAAATCAACATTGATCTTCATGCCTATCTTTGTGCCATTACCAAGTTGGTTTTGCTCCTATGGCCCTATAGTTTAGTTTGAAGTCAGATATTGGGATAGCTCTGGCACTGTTTTTGCTACTTAGGATTGTTGTGTCTATACAGTCTTTTGGGCTTCTATATGAATTTTAGGTTTGTTTCTTCTATTTCTGTAAAGTCTATCATTGGAATTTTGATGGAGATTGCATTAAATCTGTAAATTGCTTTTGATAGTATAGCCATTTTTGCAATATTAATTCTTCTGATCCATAAGTAATGGAAGTCCTTCCATTTTCTAGTCTCTTTTGCTATTTCTTTAATGTTTTAAAATTTGCATTGTGGAGGTCTTTAGGGTCTTTAGTTAGATTCCTACATATTTAATTAGGATTGTGTCAATTTCCTTCTTTTTCTGTTCACTGTTGGTGAAAAGGAAGATCACTGATTTTTGAGTGTTAACTTGGTATCCTGCTACTTTGCCAAAGGAACTAATTAGCTCTACAAATTTCTAGTTGAATTTTTAAGGTCCTTTAGGTATAGAATCATGTTATCTGTGAATAAGGATAGTTTGACGTCTTCTTTCCTTATGTGTATTCCTTTAATTTTTTTCTCTTACCTGATTGGTCTGGCTAGGACTTCAATCACAAGAATGTCTAAGATTAATAAAACAAATAAAAATACTGGAGAGGATGCAGAGGAAAAAGCAGCCCTTTTAGACTGCTGGTGGGATTGTAAATTAGTTCAACCACTTTGGAAATCAATATGGGGGTACTTTAGAAAGCTAGGAATAGAATTGCCCTTTGACCCAGCTTTACCACATCTTGGAATACACCCAAAGGAAAATAAGTCATCATATCACAAGGACACCTGCGCTTCCATATTTAATGCAGTACTCTTCATAATAATGTTGTTAGGTTTCGTCAAGTCAGTATTGGACTCATAGCAACCCTATGTACAACAGGCGAAATACTTCATCAGCTTCTCTGCTATTCATAGGGTTTTCAATGGCGGATTGATTTTTGGGAGGAGGTTGCCAGGTCTTTCTCCCCTTCATAATAATAAGGGTATAGGATCAATCAAGATGCCCATCAAGAGAGCATTGGATTGAAAAATTGTGGTATATATACACAATGAAACATACTTAGCAATAAAGAAGAATGAAATTATGTGATTTGCAGCAAAATGGATGAAACTGGAGAACATTATTTTATGCAAATTAACCTAGATTCAAAAAGTGACATACTATATGTTCTCACTCATATATAGGAGCTAAATCTAACTTAAAGGGAGAAAAAACATATTTGGATATATGAAAATGATCAATTACTTATAACTGTCTACATATGAAAAATACAAGCAGGACAGAAAGAAGTGGGGGGGGGATCAGCAGTTGTGAGTGGAGGTTGGGAAGGATGGGAAGGAGAGTGGAAATAATGTAGAAGGGTAAAGAGGGGAAAATCTCAAAATATAAGATGCAAATCTATGAACACATGAAAAAAATAGGGACAAGGGAAAAACATCAATGAGAATACAACCCATGATTGCATATGATTTTCATTACATATCAATTAAAATTCCTACTTTTCTTCTTTAGTTTGTAGTGTTTTGTAAAATATGTAAGATGATGAAAGAGTAAGTAAAAGTGATTTAATAGTTGTATAATGGATATAGAAAATGACTCATTATTCTTATTAATCTCTACTCCACCATTTACATATAAAACAAGAAATCTACAAACTCAGTGATGTCAATCTGAGACCAATATGCAACTCTCCCCAAAATTCAAATGAATGTTGAGTAACTGTCCGTGAATCTAGGTTGTGATGATAGTCAATACTGTTAAATAATTGGCAAGTATTAAGTGACATTTTCAAATAAACTGCAAATTGATAGAATTTTACTGATTAAGGAAAGATTCTCAATTATTGGATATCTTATAAAAAACAGGTTTTGGTCAGAATTATTTGTATAATTATTTTGTTCATAACATTTTAAAATGTAGATTTAGGCAGAATTATCTAGATTACATAGTTCTTTATGTTTTTAAATTTCATTTTGTCCTTCGAAGAACTAATTGTAATATTGAGGGTAGAACATATAATAGTCTTGCCTTTTTTGATTATACTACATACTGAATAAGAATACCTGACTCTGCCCCTATAATCTAAACTAAATCTTTAAAAATATAATCCTTGAGCCTGGTGCAGTGGCTCACGCCTGTAATCCCAGCAGCTTGGGAGGCGGAGGCAGTAGGATAGCAAGTTCGAGACCAGAGGCAGTCTGCGTAACTTCGAGAGACCCTGTCTCAAAAAGTGAAAACAATGGGCTAGGGGTGCAGCTCAGTGGTCCAGCACTTGCAGACCATGCAAGTATGAGGCCCTGGGTTCAACTCTCATTACACCAAAAAAAAGTATATAAATATACACATATATATACACACACATATATATTTGTCTATATATATATATATAATGCTTGAAACTGTTGTTGTTGTTGTTAGGTGCTGTCGAGTCAGTATCCAACTCATAGCGACCCTCATAGGGTTTTCAATGGCTGAGTGCTTCGGGATTGCCTTGTGAGTGGATTGCCAGGCCCTTCTCCCATTTTTACACTGCTGGGAATTGAACTCGGGGCCTCAGAGACTGCAGCACAGCGCTCTACCCACTGAGCTAAATCCCAGCCCAATCCTTGAAACTAGTGATCTAAATATCACTTTATCATGTATGTATTTTAAATTCTGTAAACATTAATAGTATGATACTTGTTTTTTATATATTCAGTATACAGTTTAGTATACAGTTTGTATATATTCAGTATACAGTTTAGAATAGCCCTAGACTAGTAGAAGAGGGATAAATCTTTTCTTTATATATATTTGTAATACTTCCTCCTCTTTAGCTACAGAGGAAATATTTATTGAAATACTCCTTCAGAGACATGTGGAAGGGCACAGATTTAATATACAATGTGCTTTCCTGTCCTTGAAGAGTCTCTAGGTGGGCATGGATAAGACTAAAAATTAAAATCAGCTAGAGAACTGAGCAGAAAATATAGCACCATGTGGAACAAGTTATAATAATAACAGAATTAAGGGAAGAAAATGATTATTGTACGTAGTCACAGTTGTAGATTAACTTAAAAAATGTGCCTTTAAAAGTAACTAGGTCCATGAATTGCATCTCAATAGAGATTTTTTTTTTTTAAAAATATGTGTATTTTGCCTGAGAAGATGGGATGTCCCTTGCAGTGCAAATACATGTAGCTGGTCAAAAGTCCTATTGATCTTTTCTTTGTGTGGCTCTCCCATATATCTTTTCCTTCTCTGTAGGTGAGATTACCTCTTAACTCATTGAGCCCATCAAAGCTTTCTATCTTGAGTTCCCTCCTTTAAAACAGTTCAATATAGACTCCTTCTCACATTTAAATAGCTCTGTACGTCCACATTCTCCTCTTGCTTTCCTGCTGGTCCTCGAGGAAGAGGTATATGTATTTCAGTTCTTGATCCATTTTATTACATTTCTAATACCACCCCTGAATGACCTTTCCAATTTATCCGTTTATCATTCTCCACTGAAATATAAACATGGTATTTGGGGATATTTAGAAATAAAAATTAAAGATTTACTTATTTGCTCATTATCCTCTTGACATATACCTATCATTAGAATTTTAAATACAATCCCTCCTCTTTGCTCACTGAGGGCAGCACATATATTTTCATTTCGCTTTTCCCTCATGATATCTTGCATATAGCAGGTACATGTAATTGAGTAAGTAGATTATGTATTCATGGTCTATCATTTGTATGTTATCCTTCCTCCTATTATCTTCTGCTTGATTATTCAAAGTAGATATCCCATCAAATATTATGAAACACTAAAATAGTGTTAAAATATAAATATATTTTCAAAAATCATTTATCTTGAAAGAAATTGTTCATTTATTCTACAAATCCTGCCAACCTCTCTTCTGTTCCAACTCACTCTTACCAATACCCATCTTTTATGAGTCAGACATAACTCAGTGGCACCTAACAAAACAACAACACACATCTTAAAATTAAGTGATACACTTGCCACCCCTTTTTTATTACTTCCCACTTAATCCTTAAACTGGGCTGAGATTTAGCTCAGTTGGTAGAGTCCCACTTTGAGCACTCTAAGGCCCTGGGTTTGTTCCACAGCACCACAGAAATGGGGAAGGATGTGGCATTCCACTATGGAAGCAATCCCAAAACAGTCAGTCATTGAAAACTCTATGAATAGCAGAGAAGCACTGACATAGTGCCAGTATCAGGAAGTGTTTCATTCTGTTGAACCAACCTGATGCACCTAACAACAACAACAGTCTTTATTTGACATTTTCTAAAAAAGTAATCTCCTAAAATTGGTCACTTAGGAATATATACTTAAAAATCCAAAACACTTCTATCATTTCTCACTTTCTTTGCCCTGTGACATGTAATAGTATTCTACTGAATTTTTCTTAAATACATCATCTTCCAGTTTGCTCTGCATGCTGCTATCCCAGTTCTCCTTGTATCTCTGGCCACTCCATCTCCAGTGTTCATCAAAAGTATTTACTGAGCCAGGTGTGATGGCGCACACCTGTAATCCCAGCAGCTCGGGAGGCGAGACAGGACTATCGCAAATTTGAGACCAGAGGCAGTCTGCGTAACCTCGCGAGACCCTGTCTCCAAAAGTAAAAAAATGGGCTGGAGGCAGCAGCTCAGTGGTCCAGCACTTGCGGAGCATGCAAGCGCAAGGCCCTGGGTTCAACCCCAGTTGAGCTGAAGGTAAGTATTTATTGGCTGCTCTTTTTCCTCATGCTCCCTCATTTGTAGTAAATGGCTAAGGTTTAGGTGTTTGTGGCTTGCCTTCTCTCTACTAATACTATCTTTCTATTTAGATTCTGTGTAATTCTATAGAGAATTTCTCTATCCATTATTTTAACCAGATTTCTCTTCAATTCTACTGTACTGTCCAACAGGCTGGTGGATGATGACTCTTCACTGTCTCTCTTCTATTCAAAAATCAACACAAATCAACATGTGGAAAATGGAAACTTTTGACTTCCCATTTTTTTTGATAGTGTGATTGTTAGCCAGTCACTGACATTTTAACATTTGAAGTCATTTTTCAATTGCTTCCTTTTTTTTCCTTCCATTTGGAGTCATGTGTACTGCCTTTAGATTCCCCTTTCCTTAATTAATATAGTTCCTTTCTTCTCTGTTTTCTTTGCAGTAGCACAGTGGCAGTCTGTATTCTTTACCAAACTTTAATAAACATCTCCAGCAAATCTTCATACATTTTTTTTTAATTTTTACTTACTTCAACCCAGCCTCTGTGGAATAAACCTTATGAAATAACTCCCTCTTCAAATGCTGTATTGTTTTATCTGTCACCCACACCAGCAGTTTTCTGTTCTGATCATCCCAGTTATCTGTGCAAAACTATCTGCATAATTTCTACATAATTTCCAAGACGAAGTACAAAATGCAAATGCAGTGTCCCTTGTTCAAAAGAAGAAAAAATTGCCATTAAAAGAAATAGAATATTAAATTTTTCCTAATCTTCTATGGTCTTTCACGGAACTTGTCATTTTTTCTATTTAATGTTGTGCTAGTTAAGAAAAATTTTAATCATAAAATTGTTAGCCTGGATTTTACAGTTCATCATTATTTTTCACTGTGATCATTTAAAATGCAAATATAAAACCATTTAGCTCATACAAAGACATTGACATTGTTGTTGTTGTTGTTAGGTGCCGTCGAGTTGGTATCCAACTCATAGCGACCCTACATACAACAGGGGAAACACTATTGTCAGTGCTTCTCTGCTGTTCATAGGGTTTTCAATGGCAGATTGATTTTTGAGAGGGGGTTGCCAGGTCCTTCAAGCCTACAGCTTCTGGTGTTCCCAGGCGGTCTCCCATCCAGGTACTAACCAGGCCCGACCCTGCTTAGCTTCTGAGATCTGACGGGATCGGATGCCGCAGGGCTACAGCTGCAGGCAGACATTGACATTAGATCATATGTATTTTGTAGCCTATGTATACATATATATTTTTTCTTACTAGAATAGTGGTGAGGCTGCACAAAACTATCCTATCTGCTTTCTTTGAATTTTGATACATTTTCACTTTACCAATATTTATACTAAGCTTTCAGATGAATAACACAGAGAAGGAACGTAACTACAGTCCTCTATCTTTTTTCTTTCCTTCTATGTCATTTTCACTGTGAGTGGTTGGTTAATACAGGGAAGTGTTAGGAGCAAAGGATATGACAGAATCTTGGTTGTTTCTGTCACTTAGAAAGCCATAGCTTTCTTTCTGCCTTCAAAGAAAATTCTGATTTGAGGAGAAAGCATGTCCCCTCAGGGGCTGCCACCATCCTTCTTTTCTCTGTCTTGAGCACAGCACTTACCTTCAGCTCACTCTGAGCCTTGTTGAGCTTCCACACATTCCAAGCCCACTGGAATTTCATACTCATGGGCTATGATGTATATGTGATAATTAATAGCATCAGATAAAACATTTATGGTAAGATTATCAAGAATTTCATGATGACTACAACCCAGTAGTAAACTAAGCATAAGGCCTTAGGGGACTTCACAGTCTACATGCTCATGAAACTCATGAGCCCTTCCTAACTACGGATCATTTTAAAAGGTTTTCCACCCTAGCCTTTGTGAAACAGTTTCCAGGGTTGAACCTAGACATGTGTATCCGAACTCAACAACTACACTTCACAAGCGATTTTGTGAACTTATGTATGTCTCCAGTCCCTTACGCTAGCACTGGAAGATCTTTACAATCAATTTCTTAACTGTTTGCTTAATTTTATCATACTGCTCCTTACTTTGAACCCTTGTCTGTGACTAAATAGGACTATGATGTTTCTGGTTATATTTTATGTTTACATCTACCTTGTATTGCTCATACTTGTGTTGCCCCAAATTTCAAAACTCATTCTCTCCTTACTACTTACGGGAATTGTACCTTGCTTTCTCTCAAACACATATCAAAACCTAAGTCCTCCATAAAACCTTCCCCCACTACTGCAGCCAAGGATAGACCCTCCTTTTCCTCACTTTTTATAGGACTTATGTTCAAGGCCATTTATTTTATGTGCAATATTCTGTAGTGTGCCATTACTTATTCTTTTATGTGCATGTTCTCTCTTCCTCACTAGATTCAGTGTTTCTTGAGCATGTGACCTATTAAAGTTTAAAATGGCCATGCTAAGGTCTAAGAATTATGATTATTACTTTAAATAATAAGGAATAAATAACTAACAAATAAGCAGGCTTCTATTTCATAATTTAATTGACCTATAGTACATTTTGGAAAGAAGTTTCCATTCATGTTTATTTTTATCAGTCACCATGACAGTGCTTTTTAAAATTAATTAATTTTTGAAATTTAAATAAAATAATTGAATCTCATCCAAAATGTGATAGGTATGCTGTCAGAACTCTATGTTGTGGGTGGTGGTGGTACTGTTGAGTTAGGTCTGACTCATAGAGATCCTATGCACAACAGAACCAAACATTCCCACTGTGCCATGTCTGTTGTTGTTGTTGTTGTTAGGTGCCACCCAGTCAGTATCTGACTCATAGCGACCCTCTGTACAACAGGGGAAACACTATTTTCAGTGCTTCTCTGCTGTTCATTGGGTTTTCAATGGCAGATTGATTTTTGGGAGGGGGTCGCCAGGTCCTTCTCCCAAGCCTACAGCTTCTGGTGTTCCCAGGTGGTCTCCCATTCAGGTACTATCAGGCCCGACCCTGCTTAGCTTCTGAGATCTGATGGGATCGGATGCCACAGGGCTACAGCTGCAGTTGTGCCATGTCTAGCACTATGTAATTGCTTCTCTGCTTTTCATAGAATTCTCAATGGCTGATGATTTCAGGATTGTTTTGTGGGGTGGGCTGCCAGGTCCTTCTCCCAAAGAAATCTTTATAAGAATTGTTAAGTCAATTTTCTATAATGCTTTTTATTCACTCTGAATGACATTTGAGTTGTTGTTGTTGTTATTGTTGTTAGGTGCCGTGGAGTCGGTATTCAACTCATGGCGACCCTGTGTACAACAGGTGAAACACTATTGTCAGTGCTTCTCTGCTGTTCATAGGGTTTTCAATGGCAGATTGATTTTTGGGAGTGGGTTGCCAGGTCCTTCTCCCAAGCCTATAGCACATGGTGTTCCCGGGTGGTCTCCCATCCAAGTATTAACCAGGCCTGACTCTGCTTAGCTTCCGAGATCTGACAGGATCAGATGCCACAGGGCTATGGTTGCAGGCTGACATTTGAGTAGCTTTCCTAAAAGACAAGATTTTCAAACAAATTTAAGAAGGTCTTTCCAATGAATTAAAAGATTACTTCTATTAAGCTCATATATGTGAACTTGTTTTGAAGCCACAGAAAAACAGATATAATTAAGATAGTTTTATCTATAGTTTATTCTTGGTTTCTTGGAGACAACAAATGCCAGTACAGAGAAACCTTAGGTAGTGTTGCCTTTGCTGGGGAAGTGTGAAAGTAGTAGGCAGTGTCTAAGTGGTTTACTTACAATGTATATAACTACTTCCAAGCCATTATTTTATAAAGTGACATTGAGCAGTACAGTTTGTTATCCCCAAACATACACACACACACACACACACACACACACACACACACACACACGTGGTATTCTTATGGGAAATTAAAATCATTTGTTTTGATAAACTATCAGTATATATGGATAATTTTGAAGCCCCATTTTCAGCTGCAAATATTTTGTGACTCATGAATGTGTCAAATGTAAGAGATTTTGTTAAAGTTTAGTTTTAATGAAATCTTATTACCCTTAACATGATTTTTAAAGATAAATATATACCAGTACTATGCCAAATTTACAAAAATAAATTGTATCTTCACTTATTGGTTATATAACATCATTTAATCATATAGATAAACCATCTCTGAGTTCTATGAAAAGTAACTGGAGACCCTCTTGTAATTCAAATTTAATAGTACAGCCATGTAAGTTGTACTTCATTTATAATCACTAAAAGTATTCTGGAGATTCTTTTATGCTTTTATCTTAGGTCATTTAGGAAGACTGCTGGCTAGCCATACTTGCCATGACTATCCTTTTGATCATACTTTCTTTAAGGGGAAAAGTATAAGAATAAAAAAATGCATCCTCCCCATGATATTGCATGACATTTCTGCAGTGAACATCTGGAAAGCCTAATGTGACAATTTCAACCAAATTGACAAAGCTACTGACTTCAGTCACTATCACAAAAAATATGGGCACTAAAAGCACCACTTTAACTGAATCACTCAATACAGTGTTTCTTCATTTTGGCCTTGAAGATAGAAAGAGAAACCACATTTATTTTGAAGATGCATTCTGAGCATTGTACATCACACACACTGGAAAACAACAGTTCCAAAGAAAGGAACATACATTATAGGAAAAGAAAAGAGAGCAGCTGCAGAGCAGGGCCTAATTGCAGATCCTGGATGGATTTGATAATCAAATGACTATTCTGCATAAACTAGAAGTAAAATAGCAAAACATTAATTACTCCTATTATTGCTTTTATATATTGAGATGATGAACAAAATAAATGCATAAATATTTTAAGAACAGAGAGCTAAAGGAAAATAAAATTTTTACATTGAAAGATCAGCAGTGATGAGGAAAAGATGCCATGGGAAGAAAGGAGTCCTAAAATAATAATGCTGATGGGGATAACATCAAAGTTTTATATCTAAAACATATCATCATTTAAGAAGATATAAAAAAGGGAAGAAATGTAAGATCACATTTAATATTTAAATGAAGACATATTATATAGTGGAATATATTGATTAATTGGCAGGAATTAAATAAGGCCTGCATTATTAGGGTTGGGTATGCTTACATATTGTTATTTGTGTGCCACTAAATCTTATGATTTACCTCTATAAATTGCATCTGTAATTTAAGAAGTTGTGAGACAAGTCAGCAAGAAACAGAGGAACAAAATAAGTTAACATTATAGAGCATCATTTTTAATACTATTTTCTAGTGGAAATAACTGCATCTAAACTGATCCCTCAGCTTTTCTGAACTATCAATAAAAATCAGCATTCTTCTGTTGTTGCTCAAATCTAGAGTTGGATAAAAACTGAAACCTAATTGTTCCCAGTTAAGTTCTAGAGAAAACACAACTAGATCTGTGACTATTATACACCAGTACCAGTACTAAAAAAGCAGCCAGACTAGATGTCCAGTAACAGCAAACCTGCATCACAGCACAAATAACTAATAACTGGGTTTGGAGACATGTGTACTCGTATTTTACATGATGACTTGAGAAGCACCAAGTCTAGTTCCTGCCTTATGCTAAAGGAATCACCTCTTACTTTACTCTGGAGAACTGAAGGTATACATTGAGCTACACCAAATGTGTCACTAACTCCAATTTAGCTCACATTTCAACTGCCTTTGTTTCTAGGAAAGGTTTTGACCTTTCCAGGATTTCTCTGTTCATAAGAGGCAAATTTGGAAGTAGAATCTGAATATTCCAATGCCAAATACAGTATTCTTTCATATACTCTTGTAATTAAATTTGAGTGTTTTCTTCTAAAACTTGCGATTCAGACTTTGTGTGGGCTATTTACTTGTTACAGTTTATATAATAATAAAAACAATGAGTATGCCACTGCATGTGGAAATAAGAATGATGTTTCCTGAAAATTTCTTGTACATCACCTAAGGATCAGGAAATGGATGGTGGTATCTTAAATTTCCCATTAAAGACTCAGCTATACATAAAAAAGATAGTAATTATTTACATTTATTTGACCCATTCACATTCTAGCTGAATGTGGCATGAATTGGTAAACTCTTGTTATTAGGTGCTGTCAAGTTGTGTCTGACTCATAGTGACCTTTATAGGGTTTTCAGTAGCTGATTGTTTTGGAATTGACTTGGAAGTGGATCCCCACATCTTTCTCTTATTTCTGAGGTGGTGTAATTGAACCCAGGACCTCAGAGACTGCCCTCATTCTCAGTAGAGACCATTTTGTTCAGGTTGTCAGGGTGCCTAGCACAAGCAAAGAACTGTTATTTATTTAACCTAATTTTGACAATACTTTACTTTAACAGATGTTTTTTCAGCTACAGATACCCCTGTAACCATGTCTGCCTGCTACAAGGGCTTCTTAATTGCTTTTCTGTTGGTAAATGGGGTCAGATATGGCTAGTATAGTCCTTCCTGCTTCCTTTTTCCCCATGTGCCTTGATTCATGAATATGGTGCACAAAGCTTCATGAGGAAATGAGCCTAAGAGAATGTAAAAAGAATCCCAGTAATCTCAGCCGTGAGATGTTTAAGTTGCTGACCCAATAGTAACAGCCCACCTGCTTCCATCTAATCTTTAGTAAGAGGGAGAAACTCATTTGTTGAAGGTACCATTACCTAGGTTTTCTGTTGCTTGTAGCCCAAAGCATCTCTGGCTAAATTATATGGCTTAGAGTTGAATAAGCACATTTCTAACACTAAGGAAAGAGACAAAAACAAAGAATAATACAGTACCCCTTAATTATGTACAGTACTCATATACATATTTGTTCAAAGTTTTTTAAAAAGAAGAATAAATTATAAATGTCATATAAACAACTCTAAAAGTTATTTTGATTTCTTATATTATTTGAGCACTTTGTACTTACAATAATTGCGCTTTATAATTCCTTTGTCAAGTGGCTGAGATAAAGCAATCTGCAGTTGTCGTGAAACCAGAACTCACTTACATGGAGAGCACTTTAAAAATCCAGTTTCTTTTCTAACACAGAGAATGACCACCATTTACTGATTATGGAACCCATCTAAGGAGTAATAGAAAGGCTGGAAGTTGTCTTAAATCAGGTTTGTTGGATAGTTTGAACTTAAGCAACACAAGTTTGCAAAGAAACAGTGGGGATTGCTGTGCAAGAGTGATCAATATAAAGGGTTAGTCCTTGGAGGAACAGTCTTTATTTTTGCCTAGAATATTTTTAAAAATTAGTAAAATTCAGCCATGTATTGAAGGAAGTAAGAATTTACTGGCTACAAAAAGGCCAAGGGGATTCCAAGAATTAGTCACTGGTTCCATGATGTTAAATGGGCATTGTAGCTGTAGTTCCTTTTCTGAGCACATCACCAGTCAGACTTTGGAAGTATAAGTAAAAGGATCTAAGAAATGGAAGCAACGGTCTGGAAGAATCTAGGCAGAATGTTAAGGTTCTGACAAAGAGTTTGGAATCTGGATAAGCCTCCATTCCTAGTGAAATCATAGAGTCTCAACCAAGAAACTGAATCAGAGCACAAAGATAAAGAAGGCTGAGAGGGGTGGCTCAATGTTCAAGGTATACCAGTTTTTAATATTGAGAAGTAAATGAAATCTTCACCCTATTTAGACCTTACTTTGAGATTTTTGACACAAGAAGACCCTTTTCCATATCTTCTCAAACCCCTTACTCTGGGCAACAAATCTCAAAAAAGGCTAATACTGACTCAACACTATTTACAGTATTTTTTGCATAAGCTAGTGACTTCCATTTTCATTTTAAAATGTGTTCCATGGCTATAGACATTATATAACACACCAAAGCATATGTTGTAAATGAAGCAAAAGCTGTATCACCAATAATTTTCTGTGAATGATGCACTGTAATATTTTCTATCTTATTCATTTCTTTCCTTTTATTTCATAAAATATAGCTTGAGTCACAAAATTGATTTTATTACCCATTACTAGGTCAAGACCTACAGTTTGAAAACTCTGGCATAATTCCTATGAAGATGCATTCCATCTTTCCTCATTTCCTCCAGTCATGATTCCTTCAGCCAAAATTTCTTCCAGTTATCATGCATACAAGTATTGTTCCAGCTCAGTCTTCTGGACTCCAGTGAGGTCACTAGTATCCTTCATAGTGCCAGAATACTTCCACTTATCCTGACCTTCTTGAAGATCTTTGTTGTTGTTGTTATTGTTGTTGTTGTTGTTATGTTCTGTTGAGTTAGGTCACACTCATAGGAGACCCCTCATAGAGTTTTTAATGGATTATTGCTTCAGGATTGCTTTGGGAGTGGATTGCCATGTCATTCTCCCACTTGAATATCTTTACCTAATGTTTATTCATCCATTTCCTTAAATAAATCTGGGGTCATCTTCACACAGGCATGCTGATACCACCAGGGACTGTGTACTGTCTTTGCTTTGTGGTAGCAGACCTTGCCTACATTTTTCAGTTGTTATGGGCCCCAACTGCCTTTCAGAATGCAAAATAAGTGGCAGAACAACACACAACAGAAAAAGAAATACATGGTGAAAAAAAATATTCAGCTCAGAATAAATTTGTAAAGCATTACTGGCTGAGAATGTTACCAGTCTGGTGCACATGAGCCAGAAGTTCCATTTTATTCTCCTGGGTTAACAACCATTGGCTGAAATCATACAAAAAGCACATAAAACACAAGAAACATTCACAAAAGCTGTGTTCTACATGGACTTTATCTATCTATCATCTATCATCTATCTATCAACTTATCTGTCTAGTGTATGAAGGAAATTCAGAGACAAATATAATGAGCAGAGCAGTGTAAAGCAGAATACTTATTTGATCTACCTTTTTCTTACAAGCACAACTTCTGGGACCATTTCCAAGCATTTCTTACTATGGTTCAATGTTCAGAAAAAACAATCTGGAAAAAAGAAGTATCAGGAGAAATCTCCTTGTGATTATCTTTTTTATTTGTGACACTAATTATTTCCTCTCCTTTCATATTTTAGGTGTGCACTCATGAAAAATTGCTGTATGCTACTTCTTATTCCCCAAATCTCTTTTCCACAGATTTTACCCAGGGGCTTTACCTTCATTTTGTCTTCACTTTATTCTGTGATTTTCCATAACAGCCGTAAAACATGAGCATGAAATGTAACGCTATGGAAGGACTAGTTAACTTTTGTTAAAGTCATAATTTTTATGTGTATAAAATTAGATCCCTTTATTTTTTACACATTGCTGATGAGTCCTGAGAATGATTGTCTCAATGGTTTCATAATCAGAAATTTGTTACTGATGAGCACATGAGAAATTATTTTCCATTTATTGGAATGAAAATTGAGCATATTGTAACAGTGTTCATTTACATTCTAAACCAGTGGACTAGGAATAAGAAAAATAATGACTAATATTATTAGAAAAGATATAATATTAATGAGATTTAATAACTAAATTTAAATCAATATAGAGATTTCCTGCAAATAAATCTAGACAGTAAAAAATGTGTTTGAGAGCATGATAAAATTAAAATAATGTTAAAATATATTTTTTGAAAGATTGTCCCTGAAGTAAATTTCTGAATTATAGTAATGAGATACTGTTGGGGATTTTATATTCCAAGTTACATTCATTGATTTTTACTTTGATACAAGACTGAATTTTACCCTGGAGCTCAGTATTATTTTCTGCCATGTGTTAATTTCTTGCATGAACGCCTTATTTACCTTCATTTAGACTATGCTGCAGGTGGAATGTGAGCAGTACTTATTTCTGATATTTTTTTTGTTGGTCTAAGCTGAAGGACAACTCACGGTCTTCCAAAGCTAGGGTTGCATGACTACAAAGACAATCTTGAGGTGTGATTTGTCATCATGAAGGAAGACTGACTTCTTAAATGTAATACTAGGGGCCATGATGTAAATTAACAACCTTTCTCTATGGTTTCAGAATAGTTGGCATCTGTTATAAAGGCCTCCCTTTTTATTTAAGACTTCATTATAACCATAACTCAATTCATTCTTGTAGAAGTGCTTATTTATGTTATAATTGAGTCAAGTACTCTTATTAAACCATTGTTAGGTTTTAGCTTCTATGCTATAAGCTATTTTTTTCTCCTGAAGCAGCTAATTTGTAACATATTATTCAATCCCATGTGCATTACAAAACTTACGGCCATCAAGTTTACAATGTGGTTTGCTTTAATTCAAATGCATTTACTTTGATAGTTTTAATAATTACACATTTCCTTCAAGGGTAGTTGGGAAGGAATACAGTTGACAAACTATCATAAAAGGTTAACAGCTACTGGGCTTATAAAGGAACCCATGGTTATCTCTGAACTATAATTAGTAAGTGTGCTCAATATATATAGATCTCATAGGTGTTTATTACCTATTAAATATGGCTATTTAAATATGGCAAATACTCTTATATTGGGATAGATATATACAGCTTGCTTTCACACTAAATAGTAAATCAGTGCTTTAAAAGGTTTTTCTTATGTCTTGCATTAGTGTTTGAGTCCTTCAGGAAAAATTCTAGTGCAGAGATGTAACAGAATCATCCTTATAATCCTAATTCCTCTGGAGTTGATTGCTACTTGTCCCCCTGTACAAAGGGCACAAGTGTTGGAGCAGGCAATCTTGGGCTCTGTTCTTGACTCTCTGCCTCTTACACTTTGCCTCATTCAGTCTTTCAATTTTTAAAATAGAAATAATTCCCACATCATTGGGTTGTAGGGAAGATTCTTGGAGATAATGTGAAAGTATCTGACTCACATTAGGTATATTCTATTAGTTTTTTCCCATAATAAGAATCAGTATGATCTTAAATAGTCATCATCTCCACTTCAATGAAAATTACACTTTAATGAACACTCAACCTCTTTGGTTATTCCATCATTCTAGTTATTCAGCTGAACTGCTGAAAACTAATTTGGAGATGCTTTGTGGGGGTCAAAACAATTCCACTTCACTGGCCATTTTCATTTATTTATCAATGCTTGGTGATGTTGTAATAACTTAAAAAGACCCAAAACAAACACACACCAACATTCAGTTCACAGGGTTGTGTTATTTGTCCTTATTGAATTTAAGTATTTAATTATCAAGTATCTTTGAATGACTTCTTAGACAAATATTTGTAGACACTAATTGATTCCAAAGGGATTTTTTGGTGTTTGTTCTGCTCTGCAGTCCTGTGGGGTAGCTAGTTTCTTTAGAAGTTTTCTGGACCTGAAAAAATAAAAGATAAGTATCAGTCTTTTCTTCTTTTCTCTTATTTGTGCCTTCCTCTTGTCTTTCACTTCTGGGGTGCATTTCCCAGTTTTTGATGCAAATAGTAGACCACCATTTTTCTTACCAACCCCCTTGGCAGGACTTAGAGTTAAATCACTCCTTCAGGTGGTAAATCCTGTGGCTTATTCCCTAAGGTTTATGAGATTCTCACATTAAACCCTAATCAAACTTTAGACCTTGTTCCCTGCCTCAAAGTACAACCCCTATGTCAACTTTGCCCTTGAGCTCCACATCTGATATTTGGTACCTTATCTGCACTCCATGTAGCCTTGTTTTTTGGTCCCTTATTCCTCAAGTAATTTGAAAAGTTGCCTGGAATTCTGCCCTCATCTTGGTAAAGCATTAGTGACCAACCTTCAGTGGGCTAATACAATACCTGTAGTTGTAGCTTATTCCATGTCTGACTCTTACTGATGTCTAAAAAAGAAATACATACCTACCCCAGCGCCACTCAGCCACAAATACTTTGATAAAGAAGAACATAAAATCTGAGGAATTTGTCTTTTATTCAGTAGAAGAAATTTGTTTCTTGTTTAATAAAATACATTATTGTTAGGAAAAAGACTAGGAAGTGATAGCTTGGACTTGCTGTTTACTCATGTATAGCTCAGTCACTAGCAACTTCTTAGTATTGCTTACCACGCCTTATTATTTTAAAAAAATCTCACTGTGCTCCTTAAAGTTGTATCTCTCAACTTGGATAACATTTTCCTTTATGCTGTTGGGATTGGTTATCTAATCTAAGGGATAAAAGCAATATCAAAAGTATTTTAAAAACTGTCAAATCACACAAACACCTGCACATACACACAAGTTTATATACCTTTTATATATGGAAAGTTCAGGAATTACGAAGCATATTTTAGGCATTTTTACAAAGTATCTAAAGGCAGAGTAAAATATGGGTGGTTTATGAATTGGAGCTATTGTTACTGCTTAAGATGATGAAACCTTCATATTAAACTTTAAAATTTTTCTTCCTCACTTATTAATAATGGTGCTTAGGACACTATTTTAAACATAACATAATGTAGAACTTAGAATCATTACTATATACAATTCCCTGTTTCTGGGTTTACCAGGGCCTATCAGAGGTCAAGATTTGTCCAGTTCCATTTTTTGAGGCTTACAGTGTATAAGATAGTGAAAAAATGAAGAGGTGTCTAATATCCTTATGAAAGTTGTGTTGAGAATTTTAACATAAACACCCTTTATTCAGGCTTTTGAGTCCTTGAAACTGTGTGGTTGGATTTGAAAAGCAGTGTCCTCAAAGTTTAAATCTGAGGGCCTTCAAGAGGTTGAGACAAAGACCCACTTGTACTATAAGCCCCCCTCAATATTAAGCCTGGCACCCCAACTTTATCCACAGTGATTGTGTGGCTATAAAAATGTACCTTTTGGACCCTCCATTACTTTTCCAACTCTATCTGTGCCTCTAAAGTCAGATGGCCCCTGCACCATGACACCATCACTGAGGGTATTCTGTTTCAATATGTACAGTGGACACTTTTCCTGCCTCCTCTCCTTTTGTTTCAGGCAAGTAGCCTCCGTGACTTGCCTTGCCTCAGTCATCTATGCAAGTGTGTTATCCAATATAATTCATCAATGGAGTCAGATTGAAACTTTCAGTCAAGTATAATTCAGGTGAGATTAAAACGCATTTGGAAGGTTTAGCACTGATTTTTCTTGGGTAAGTCATGAAGAAATCCACTATGGATTACTGAGCCTTCACCACAATTTTACCCTTAGGTTATTTGGCTATAATTTATGATAGCATCTGCTTCTGATACCATATCATTTCCTGAAACTGCATGTTTTCCTTATGTCAACATCAAGTTCATGCAATTTTTATTATGCCATTGGACAATAATGTACAATTAGTAACTGTTATTTCAAAATCAGTAACCACCTGTATAGTCTTATTTGCATAATAAGAAGGAAGGGTTTTCAGCTGCACAGTAACATTGCAGGATTCTGGTAGGTGAATGAGGAATTTTGCTGTTGAGCAAAATAAAGGATTTCTCTCTTGGAATTTAAAAAGATTATATTTAAGTAAGATTTTAGGAACGAATCCCTTTCATTTAGGAAGTATGTGTCATTAGTTTATCTAGAATTGTATTTTATGTATTTTCCCTTAAACATTGACTATAAAATATGATTAAAATATATTTCCTAGAAAGAGTTTGTTCCAGTATGCATGATGAGGTAGCTTTGCTGTAAGGGAAATTTATACTTTAATTTTTAGACCTAATTTTCATGGAGCTTCAAAACTCTGTGTTCATGAAATTATCTCTATGGAAATCTTGCATGTTTCCCTTAAGGAACTTGTCTTTTCACCATTTCAGAGGATTTGTTTTAAGTCAACTGTCAGGTTATGTTTGATGATTATGTCATTGATTCTATTTTATAAAGGAAAATCAACTGGAATTCGAGGCCAACCTATTGAATTGTTGTTAGCTTTACAGAACAAGCTCTGATAATGTAAACATTTGATACAATAAACAGAGCCAAACTTGTAAATTCTGTAAGCCAAAGAGAACTTTTTCTAGGAAATCCCTATCTTGATGTCTATTTTCTACCTTCCTTCTTCCTTCATAAAGTGTTCAAGTTTAAGACAGCTGCATCATTGCTGTGGTCATCAAAGGGAGAGGTTTCTGCCACACTGGGGTCAGTGGTAAACATGGAGTATCATTCCATGAACAGACATCAGCAAGCAGCATCAGTCAAAGCCATTGATTTGCAGCCAAACACACAAACTGGGAAAGGAGCATTCAAACTACAGCCTTGGAGATTCTGGTATTTGATATACCCAGAAAGGAAGACCTTTTGTGCTGGAGGCTTTATGAAGCTGTGTGTGTGTGTGTGTGTGTGTGTGTGTGTGTGTGTTTGTTTTTTTAAATCTGATTCCTGCAGCTTTGTCTTCCTGTACTCAAGAACATGATAGGAATCAGAAAGTGAGTCACTTTCAATGGACCACAATACTTTTAGGAGTCTGTAGCCCAATGAACATGAAAAAATAGAAATTGCTACATAATTTGGTGATTCTTGCTCTTCATCTTCAAGGTCATGGTCTGATCTGTTATATATCTGTATCTATCTATATGTATATATTTTATATATCTACATAGATATAGATATACAAAGTTTACATACTTTCATAACCTGACTATGATCCAATCTAGATTAAACTGAACCTCTGTATTCATGTTTTTCCATGAAAAAGCCAAGCTATGTGAAGAGAACGGAAGGAGAGAGTAGAATTTCAGATATTCTATTTGTGGAAACTATCAGACAATACCATTAATATCATGCACAGGCAAAATTTTACTAAAGATCATTCCAAACTGACTGCAGCAGTATATAGACAGTGAATTGCCAGAAAATCAAGCTGTTTCAAAAGAGAACAGGGAACCAGGGACATCATTGCTGATGTCAGGTGCATATTAGCTGAAAGCAGAGAATACCAGAAAGGTGTCTATATATTTTATTGACTATACAAAGGCATTTGACTGTGTGGGTCATAACAAATTGTGGATAGCACTTTGAAAAATGTGAATACCAGAGCACGTAATTGTACTCATGAGGAATATGTATGTGAACCAGGAGGCAGCTGTTCAAATACAACAAGGAAACACTGTCTGGTTTAAAGTTGAGAAAGATGTATGTCAGGGCTGTATACTTTCACCATGTCTCTTCAATTTATACGGTGAGCAAATAATCTGAGAAGCTGGACTTTATGAAGAAGAACACAGTATCACGATCGGAGGAAAACTCATTAACAACCTGCATTATGCAGATGACACAACTCTGCTGAAAATGAAGAGGATTTAAAACATTTACTGATGAAGATCAAAGATCATAGCCTTCAATATGGATTGTGACTGAACATCAACAAAACAAAAATCCTTGCAACTGGGTCAGATTGCAACTTCACAATAAATGGAGAGAAGATTGAGGTTGTCTATAATTTTGCTTTGCTTGGCTCTATGATCCATGGAAGCAGCAGTCAAGAGATCAAAAGATGCATTGCTTTGGGAAAAGGTGTGACAAAAGATCTCTTTAGAGTATTGAAAAGTAAAGATGTCACATTGAAGATGAAGGTGTGTCTGACTCATGCCATGGTATTTTCAGTTGCATCATAAGGTTGTGGAAGTTGGACATTGAACAAGGGAGACAGGAGAAGAACTGATGCTTTTGAATTATGGGGCTGGAGACAACTATTGAATATGCTATGGACTACCAAAAGAACCAACAGATCTGTTCTCAAAGAAGTGCAACCAGAGTGCTCCTTGGAAGCAAGGAGGGCTAGACTGCATCTTACATATTTTGTACATGTAGTCAGGAGAGACCAATCCCTGGCGAATGTCATAATGTTTGGGAGAGTGGCAGGTCAGTGAATAAAAGGAAAACCCTCCACCGATGGATTGACACAGTGTCTACAAGAATGGTCTTAAACATAAATAAGATCATGTGCCTGGCACAGACTCAGGAAGTGTTTCCATCTGTTGTACATAGGGTCACTATGAGTGGGACACAACTTGAGGTCACCTAACAACAGCAACAACAACAACAACAACAACAACAACAACAAACATTTGTACAAATGTAACTTTTATTCATTCCTCTCAAATCCTGTTTCTTTTTCTTTCCCCTTATTCTTTTCATCTCTATAGAATATTATTTATATCTTGACTTGTAGGATCTTTAATTCAGGGCCCTGTAAGGATTTAAGAACTGTACCTGGAATGTCTACTCTTTTTAGCCTTAGCCAGAGTACTGCAGACATGAATGTCTAAGGCTTTAAGGGAAACTTTTATCTTCTCCCACACATTTGTATCTTGTCCCTCGTAGCTGCCCAGGAACTCTAAAAGCTGAGTAAAGGGTATGGAGACTTCTCTTTGTCTTGCCTACATGGTTGAGTATCACTTTTCATACCTTCAGCTGCAGATTGTGAGTTGTTTGATATCTAGGACTTTCTGACTATGAGACAGAGAGTAGGAGAGAGTTTTCAGAACTTTTCCAATGAATGAACCTGAAAGCAGAGGGGCAATAAACAAAAACCCAAAACCAAACAAAAACAGTAGGAATGCACTGACGGGGAATAAAGCACAGAGAGGAGGAGGTAACAGACAGGGATAGAAATAGAGATAAAGAGATGCAGAGATAGAGATTACAGTGAAGTAAGAGATGGAGGGAGAGACATATGAATTTGATTAAACACATCAATATTCAGCCATATTTCTAAAATAGACATTTCATTTGTTGTATGAGGCATGTTGTAGTTAAAGATAAGAAGAGTATAAAACTGACTCTCATGGAGAAACTACAGAACTGGAAAAAAGAAAAGCCAAAAACTTAGGTTGGTTATGTAAACGTAGAACTGATTATAATAATTAGTAAGAGCTGTTTATTGTTTGTGCCTAACTATTGTGCCACAGACTAATGATTATAGATATCATGAATGCCCTTTATTGTTATACTAGATTCTGTTCATATACTCAGTCCAATCTTCATCTTTCATGCCCAATTGCTCAGAGTTTAAATATGCATTTCATTTTGCAATACATACCATTCATTCTTCTGAATACTTCATTACTGAACAAGTAGGTAAAGAATACTAAAGAAAGCTGCAAAGGATCAAACATACAATCATGTCATCCATTAATATTTATTGTTGGGATAAATTTAAGCATTCATGTTTAAAAGTTATTTCATAAATTTGATTGTAATTATTAAATGTCAGATATATTTTAAATATATTTGAATGCTTATCTTGAAAGGAAGAAAGAAAAGGAAGAGCACATTATTTGTTATAAGGAATAACTTACTTTGTCAGTAATAATATGTGTTCTGGCTGGGCACTCTGGGGCACACCTGTAATCCCAGGGACTTGGAAGTTGAAGCAAGAAGAGTCCAGGTTCAAAGCTACAGGCAGCCTGTGCAAATCAGTGAGATTCTGTCTCAAAATAAGAAATAAAAAGTCCCTAGAAGTGCAGCTCCACGCAAAGTATACAGTAAGCCTTTATGCTGAAAATAAATAAAAACAAGCAAACAAACAAAAAACCAAAGCAGATGTTCTGGAAAGTGTGTCATAGGCTGAATTGTATCTCCCTCAACATCCATGTTTTAAAACCCTAAATTCCAGTGTGAGTCTCTCTGCTGTGTCTGTGTGAGCTGAGTCTGCTGTGGCCAAGTGAGTCTGTGTCTGCAATTGCCCCATTTAATATTATGGAGATAGATCCTTCAAGGAGGTAATTAAGATTAAATTTTATTATAATGATGTGGCCCTAATTTGATAGGACTAGAATCCTAGTAAGAAAAGGAAGAGGTTTGTGTGTTGGCATGCATCTGTCGTTCCAGATACTGGGAAGTGGAGGCAGGAGGACCACTTAAGCTAGGAATTTGAGGCCAGCCTGGGCAACATAGAGAGATCCTGTCTGAGAAAAGAAAGAAAGAAAATATGAAGAGAAAATGAAAGGAAAGGAAAGGAAAGAAAGAAGAGAGAAATAATGAGGAAAGGAAAGAAGGAAGGAAAAAAAAGGAAAGAAGGGAAGAAGGAAGGAAGGAAAAGAATGAGTAAAGGAAGGACGGAATAAAGGAAGGGAGAAGAAAGGAAGGAAAGAAAAGAAGGGAGGAAGGAAGGAAAGAAAGAAGGAAGGAAAGGAAAAATACCAGAGCACACTCACTCTGGACATGAGTAGAGAAATGGCTATGTGAGCCATGTAAGGACACAGCAAAAAGATGTCATCTGCAAGCAAAAGGGAAGGCCTCACCAGAAACCAACCCTCCTGACACCATGACATTGGACTTCCAGCCTCCAGAATTGTGAGAATACAAATTCTTTTTTTAAGCCACCCAGCTTGTAGTATTTTGTTATGAGAGCCTGAGTAGACTAATAAAGTTGATAAGTGTAAGCATGGGACTGTCTCCTTCCTTGCTGTCTCTTCATTTCTGACTATCTGATTCTATTTCTGACTCATCAGATTCTAAGAATTTTCTCGGAATAATAGTTCCATAAAAGCTGTAAGTGGAATCAGAAGAAAGAAAAGTCTATAATTCAGATCTGATATAACATTTATTAGCACAAATACATCAAAAAGTCAAGCTATGCTTTCTGTGCATCAGTGTAAAAGAATAAAAGTAAATTTTATCAAAAGAGTTGTATGAAGTTGAGCATGGTGGTGTACAACTATAATCCCTGCTACTTGGGAGGCTGAGGCAGGAAGATCTGGAGGCTGAGGCAGGAAGATCTTGAGTCTGAGGCCAGCTTGGGCTATAGGGTCAGTTCCAAGCTATCCTGAGTTATAAACAAAAAGCATAAAAGTAAGTAAATCTTTGCTATAATAAATTCACAAATGTCCGGTATTTTTTCAGAAAGTCACATATGAAAGCTACTTCTTTAGTGGGAGTTTGAGCCTTAGTTTTTGTAATACAACACCTGGCACAGCTGGTTACATTATTGTTGTTGTTGTTAGGTGCCATCCGGTCAGGTCCCTCATAGGGTTTTCAATGGCTGATTGTTTTTGGTATTCCTTCAGGAGTGCACTGCCATGTCTTCTTTAGGAATTTAATAAAAGCACTGTGGGCATATAAATATAATTAAGTGTTGTATATCTATGTTTTAATTACTCTTATATTTAACAGATTTAAATCAACCAAATTAATTTTGAAAAAATCTTTAATAATAAGGAGTGGTTATATTGTTATTTTTAGGTGTCCTGGAATACAGTCCAACTCATAGTGACCCTATGTACAACAGAACAAAACACTCCCAACACTACCATGCTCACAATTTTTTTTATGTTGGAGCCCACTGTTGCAGCCACTATGTTTTCTCTCATTTTGAGTCATGTCACATCAGCAAAAGGAGGTCCCAAGGGCTTTACTCCATTTCTGTCATTAAGGCCAACTCTACCTTGGGGAGACAACTCTTTCCTCATCATTTCTTGAATGTCTTCCAGCCCGGGGAGCTAATTATCTGGCTCTGTATTTGATAGTGGTTCTCTGTTATTTGTAGGGTTTTCAATGACTACTTGTTTCAGGAGTTGGTTGCTGGGTCTTTATCCCTAATCTGTCTTAGTCTGAAATCTCAGCTGAAACTAGTCCATCATGGATGGCTCTGCTGGTATCTGAAATACTTGTGGCATAGCTTTCAACATCACAGCTACACACTAGCCCCCACAGTGCCACAAGCTGACAGACACATGGAGGAAGGAGTGACTATATATCTAATTATTTCCAAGAATCTTCAACTGTAATAGCAACTCTCATTTTCCTAATGCAAATTTTATTTTCAATTTAGATGTTTTCAAGTATATCTGTGTACTATAGAATTGCTTTATACAACAAGAATGATCTATTTTCTGTTATAATTTATTTTAGAAGACTTGGCTTTAGTATGTTACTATTTATGGTAATACTACTACAAAACCCCATTTATTAAAATAATAAGCAGGTAAAAGTATTGGATATAATTAAAAAATAATTTTTTTCTTGCATTAACCTTTAGCATTTTATTACATGGGTCATTTCACTGAAATCAGCCATTAAAAATATTCAGTGTGATCATACTGCTCTTATAGTTAGCAGTCCACCTGTTTTTTAGAAGGAAAATGTACAGTTAATATTTGGAAATTATAGTGTATTATGAGAATAGAGATATTTTCTGATAGTGTGTCTTAATCAGGGCTACTGTCCATTTAATCCCTGGCCTTGAAAAGGCAGAATGGAGAGAGGTTTTATGGTCTGAGCTTTTCATTAGCTAGGACACTGAGCATTGTAGGAAGGTACCCTGTTGCCCTTTTGAGTTCTGCTGTATCTGTGACCTTGGAGCTTGAAAGAAAGCCTTTGTATAAAAAATATAATAATTTGCAAGTTATCAGAAGTTATCAGAAAAAGAAACAGGTTACCGAACTTGAAACCATATGCTGTCCCATCCATTGTCCTCATTCATGAGGTGACTCCTGACTCCTGTGAGGTGAGTCACCTCGGAGACAGCCTGTCTGCTGTGTTCCCTTCTGTGCACAGGGAGCCATCTGTTGCTCACTGGCCACCTGTACCCTGTGGAGTAAAGTTTGAGTGTCTCTGAATTTTTGATTCATCCTTACATGGCAGAAGGGGGAAAGAATCACACAAGCTCCAAAGGGGCCCTTTTTAAGGGTGCTGATCCCATTCATGAGATCTCTACCCACATGACCATATTGTTTTTCTTAGGTGCTATCAAGTTGAGTCAGACTCATAGCAACCTTAAGTACAGCAGAGGAAATACTCCCTGACACTGTGCCATGTTAAGCACTCTTGTCAGTTCTTCTCTACTATTCACACAGTTTTCAGTGGCAGATTATTATGGGAGTGGGTTGCTATGTCCTCTCTTTAGCTTGTAGCACCTTGTATTCCCAGCAAGTCTCCCATTCAAGGACTAACTAGGTCAACCTTGCTCAGCTTCTGAGATCAGGCAGGATTGGATGCCAGGGTCCTATGGCTGCAGACCATATCACCTAGTCACCTCCTAAGGGCCCCACCTTTCAATACCGACACTTTGGGAATTAGACTTCAACATACAAATTTTGGAGGGACCTAACTATTCAAATGTTAGCAAACATTTATCATTGACTCATGTATATTTCCACCTCTATGTATTAGTGTTGATAGAGGCTTTTTGAAATCAAGGGTATAAGGTGAATTGTTTACCTCATCTTCAGAGTTTACAATAGTCAGTGAATCAATAAATATTTGTCGAATGAATGATTCAGTGATTATTTTCATAAACACAGAAGAATAGAAACTGTTATAAATGGGACAACAAATTCAAAATGGATAATAGTTTCCTTGGCAATTTTGGCCATTGTTCTTGAACATTAGATTTACATTATTGAGGCATTGTCTTTGAGATGAACCCCAGCAAAGCTCTCCCAAGTAGGTAAAAGGGTTATTCAAGTTATAAGTGTGTTTCAAGACTTGTGGCTGAGAAGAGGGGATGATTGAAGAAAGACAGAATTTATAAAAGTGACTTTGCATACACAATAGATCTGTGGATCTAGAACATGAGCCACATCTTGGCAGGCATCTAGGCAGCAAAAGAATTAAAGGATAGCATTCTGTCCTTGCGATCATTTACTGCATTGAGCTCAGCAAAGAGTTGAGTCTGCTGTGGCCAAGTGAGTCTGTGTCTGCAATTGCCCCATTTAATATTATGGAGCTGCTGTGGAGCTGTTTGCCTTAAAGCACAGAGTGGATTCAGAAGGTAGTGAGCTGGTTGCCTGTGGCTTCCTGCATTATATTGGCTTTGCTCTGTCAGAAGCTTTTCATGTGACTAAGAAAGAAAAAGTAAGAAACACAGAAATAATACTGGAAAACACTTTACAATGCTTATTTTGGGAAGTGTTTGTTGCAAAAATAATTTTATATGTCCTTGAACATGATATTTCTTCAGTTTCTATTATGGTTGCTAAAGGGATATATTTATATTCCGTTCAGAATGAAGAAATGGATTCTTCAGCTCAAGTTGGGCTTTGTGTTTCTTAAAACCTGTTACAATCAGGCATGGAGCAGAGATATATTAATTGAACTATAAAACTACTTCTTATCTTATTGTCTAAGTTACGTTTCAAATGACTGCTGTGGATAGTGAAATGAGAATTATTTCTCCAAAAGGCATGTCCTTCCCCTATCTTTTCCCTTTCATTTTTTTGTAGTATGTTGTTGTTAGGTGCCATGAGTAGTGTCCTTCTCATAGCAACCCTCATAGGGTTTTCAATGATTGTTTTTTGGGATTGCCTTGGGAGTGGATTGTCAGGTCCTTCTCCCATTTTTTGCAGTGTGGGCAATCGAACCTGAGACCTCAGAGACTGCAAAGTGGCATTCTACCAACTGAGCTAAATCACAGCCCTTTTTTGTAGTAAAGGCATGAATAAAACATAGCTCAGAGTCAGGAGTTGTGAGAATTCACAGACTGAGAACATGTACCTTTCTAAGGAAGTAAATATTACAAGCCTCAGCTAAATATTGTCAGGTGTGTTTGCTATGATGAAAGACTATATAATTTTAAAACAGATCCAGAAATATTATATAAATTTATATATTTTAATATTGGCATTTAATTCTACTTTTTAAAAATATTGGCAGTCCAACACTGAAACATGGTGGTCAAATTGAAGGCATATGTAAACTATAATTGGTTTATAGCCATTATTTTTCAGTTTCTGATTAAATATATATTAGGTGCAAGGAGGACCCCATCCTTGCAAGATGAAAGTTCATGTATACTGAGGGGCCTCCACTGCAGGCAAAACCTTCTTTCTCCAAGACCAATTTTTAGACTCATATTATTTTCAATGAATAGGAGCCCTAATCAACCTTTGTGATGAATGGTAGGAGAGGGGAATTATATTTATATTAGTACCTAGATTGGGAGAATTTTTGGGGATTATCAGCATAGGTAATAATATCAAGGTATTTAAGGGTCAAAATAGAAAGAAACACGTCTTTAGCTCTAGATCATATTTCAAAAACAAACAAAATTTTTGCAAGTGTTGTCAATTAGCTAGAATGTCTTTTCCAAATACTGCACTAGTATTAAAGTATGTGGACTGATGTATGCAAACCAAGAGATTTATATGTGTCTTTCTCCTTGTACGGTTCTGTAGCCTACAATGGTAGCTGTTGCTCTCAGTGATTAGAAATGCATGTTGGCAACTTTAACTCTGAGGGTGACATTCTAGTAAAGAACAAAAAGCAGGAAAAAAATATAGTGCCATAAATGCATTGAGTTCTCTCCTGTGTGCCATTTTCTACAACAACAACAAAAATAAGTCTTAAAACTGTACATAAAGTCTCATTTGCCATGTACCACTATTATTCCTGATTCATTAAACATGCTTGTGGCTACAATCAAACTTATTTAAAGCTCACATGCTCATAGGCTACAAAAATGCTTTAGAAGAAATGTGAACAATCAAAGCACAATTGTCGGCATGTTATTATTGGCATTTTTCAGCTTAATGCTGTTTCTGTTCTAGTCTACTCCCCTTTCTGAACATTTTATATCTGTAGACATATGCAGATACAAATCCCTAATAGGGTTCTTATTATATTAGCACATGGGCTATATTTACTTGGCAGAATATTCATAATATTAGATGTCTTATAAAAATCATTTCTTCTTGGAGCTGAGATTGTATGGGGTAATGATGGCTTAACCTAGGAATAACCACTGCCACTTAGCATTTGTGGAAGTATATAATGTATTTTTGTGTGTGTGTTAATAGAGGAGAGTAATTTTTGAAATTGGGATTAAAGTCTTTCCCTCTTTCTCTAAATATTTATCATATTGATGTTGGTTTGTGTTGAACACTTCCAATTAAAAAATGAAATAATACTTCACAAGCTCTAGATTTATACCAACTCAAGTAATAGGCAAAGTGAATGAGATTGCAAACTATCCTTTCACTTGTCCTTATTGTATAGTATCCTATTTTATTCTGTCATATCCATCCCATTGCACTCCATTTTCTCTCTTTATATCTGTATACGCATAACACACACACACATCACACACACAAGAATGGACTCTTGAAAATGCTATTAAAACAATCCTGAAATATAACTTCTAAAAGAGCATTTGCTCAAGAGGAAACTAGTTCTTGAGTCCTTATAGTAAATTAGGGATCATGTTTTAGTACGTCTTAATACTTTTCAACACTTGTTGAAACAGCAAGTTAACTATTTATAAAGGTAACAAGTCTGGTAAATGTAAACAGTATTATAAATTCAGTAGCAAAATACAAAAGAAGAAAGGCTATAATAGGATATTATTTACTTTTAAATAAGTGGGCAATAATAAAATAATGGGACCAAGTTGATAAAAGGATGATTAGATTTATGACCTGTTTATGGAAGGGACATATTAAAAAATTCATATTACTTATAGTTTCATTACACTCCATGGATGCAAGTTTTAGACCATATATATTACATAACAAACAAAAATTGAGAGGAGAGAAATTGCTTTTTATTGGTATCCCAACAACTAGAACTTTTTTGTCTCATTAGTAGATGTGGTGTATTGAAAGCAGTCACTTTTGCTATAATGAGGGATTTAGGCATTTTCTCCACCAAAATAAGATGCTTATGTGTATTTATCTTGCATGTGATTATTTGTACATATATGAAAGTAATAGATCTAGAAAAATTACTTTTCCTGTTAGAAATTTACATTTTTCAGAAATTAGCTAATATGGAAAATAACTTTTTTGTTAGCATAATTGTGTAGTATTCTATTACAATGTTCTAGTACACTTAATACTCATGTATGTATGTGTTAGATATATATGTCTACTAATGTACGTGTATGGCCTAAAGACATCCTGATATCAGAATTACTTAAAAACTCTTGGTGACCAAATATTTGAATATTATTTTAAGAATATATAATCAGAAATTATAATATAATTTTATAATATAGTGAAATATGTTCATGGGTGCTTTATTGAAATTATACTTTAATGAGGCAGGGAAAAATCATCAAAAAAGAAAACCATTTTAATCTCCTGAACAAATAACTTGCTTGTTCATAGTCAGTTCGTTCCACTTTATATTGGATGCTCATAAAAACAAAAGGGGCAATACATTTTTATATGCAATTGAACCATTGTAAAATTAATTTTAAAAGAGCTGGAAAATAAATATTTAATTTCTCTGAATGAAAACCTATAACAGTATCACACCCACCAAACACTTAGTATATTTTCAGATCTTACATATTCTGAAAGAATACTTGGTTTTTCATTTTAGAAAACATATTGATGTAATGCTGTATTTCCTATGGAGTCCCAAGAGTCATCACTTGAGTCTAGAATCGGTGTTAGAAGGAAAGTTTTACACAGAAGCATTCGTGAGTTTTGAAAGGGTGTGTTTGACCATCATCATCTCAGATTCAGGAAGTGTTTCTATTTCCTTATCTCACCTTACAGAGCTGTTTAGGAATCAATAATTTTTTCATGGTTCTTTATAATCCTATTTATATTTTTAATTTCTCTTGCCTCTTAGAGTTATAATTTCTCTTTTTAGTCTTTGTATATAATGCTGAAGAGTTTCTACTTTTACCATTTCTTGTTTCTTTGCTCCCCTCCATGGCTGGCTAATGAATAATGGAATTTTAATTTTCTTCACATTTATCAACTCATTGTTCTTTTATTCTTGGTAGCTGAAGCTTGCAGTAAGGGGGTGGTCTTTATTTCTTTCAGGATGACATTATACAAGGGGAGGAAAACTAATGATTTTAGTGATGGTCATGTGCTTATTGTAGGTAGGACCACCCTGTCAGGGCTCAGAATTGTGCAGCCTACATGGCAGCTTGCTGGAACCATTCATCAGGCTACCATTTCATAACTCACTCTTATCTTCCAGGTAAATTTTAATATTTTGGAGTGAACAAATACAAGAGGAAAAAGTGAAGTACAGAAGCAAAAGTAAAATTCTTGTCCTCAAACCTCACAAGAAAAGTAGAAATAGATTTTGAAGTAAATAATCTCACCTTTAAACATAATACAAATGTTGTTGGGATGTTTTTCCTTGCCACAGGCAAGTTTTGAGAAAAAAATCAATTGTCCAAAGAGTAGTACAGTGTAGTGGTTTGAACTCTTTTCAAATCGTGGTTCTACGCCTTACCAGCTCTATAACCTTAAGCAAGTCACCTCATTTTTCTCAGTTATAAAATGAGCATATTACCTCTGCCATGAGTATAGTGTTAATATGGATATTTTGTTAGCCTTTTGCACCTGTAACACAATACCAGAGAAAACAACTTATTGCAGGAGGGATTTATTTTGGATCACAGTTTCTCAGGTCACTTGGATACATTGCTTCTAAGCCTGTGGCAAGGCAGAAACATCATGGCAGAAAGGCATGGTGGAGGAAAGCTGCTCACCTCATAACCGCCAGGAAGCAGAGAGAGACAGAGAGGAAAAGGCCAAGGACAAGGCATACCCTTCAAAGGCACGTCCTCAGCAAATCACTTCCTCCAATCAAGCCCATCTTCCACAGTTTCCACCATTTTCCAATACTCCATTCAGTTATGAATCCATCAATTAATTAATCCACTGATTAGATCAGAGCCCTCATGATCCAAGCACTTCTCAAAAACCTAATGTCTGAACATTGCTTTTCAAGCCAAGCCTTCAACACATGAGCTATTGGGGGGATATTTCATATCCAAACCCAATAGGTATTAAATAAATTAATACTTATAAAATGGTTAGTAGAGGCCCTGTACCATAGTATACATTACAATGTATATATATCAAACATAGATATGAACAAAAAAGTAAAAAAGAAAATAAAGCATATAGTCAAGGAGACTTCCAGCATGTCACATTTTCAAGTTCAAATATTACCTAGCTGAATTCTGATAAGGCATTCAGTATTGTTGGTTAAATATTTAAATAATGTTTATTATATCTAATATATTTGGTTTTATATAGGCCGAATTTATGAGGCTACACAGTTGTAATGTTGAGTGGTATATAGAATTTATAGTTTATCTGTCCCCCTTTGTGTAATCAACATCTATTCTTTATGCCCATTTTATAGGACTAGAAATATAATGATGATACTTTAAATTATTATAAAGGCCTATCATTGTTCTGTCTTTGTCTTTATAGCATTTTGTTGATCATATCTATGATTTATTTGAGAAATGAATCCTTATTCAGGAACACAATATCCAATTACAGAATTACTCCTAGGGGAAAATACAAGCTGTTTTATGGTGTGATTTTCAGGAATGCATTGTGGTATGAAGCAGAAATTACCTACATCAATTAGGCTCCTTTTATTTATTTCAAAACCATCTCTGCCTTCAACTTGTACTTTGTTTGTTCTAATAGTTGTGAGTTTAGTAAATAAGTCAGTGTTCCCTTCTTCTTGTATAATTGTCCATTCATGCCTGGATTTTGTTTTGTTTTGTTTTTGTTGCCTTTTCCTGGACTTCCTCTAGTTTCATTTGATTTAATTAGTATTGCTTTCCAGGGTCAGCAGCATTAAGTTGCTTCATAAAGCTGTGTGGATAGCCTCTTATGGCTTTAATGTAAGTCCTAATCTTCCTGCTCTGACGTATAAAAATTTTGCTTAAAAGGAATCTCTGCTATGTAGACACAATTTCCCTCTCATCTCTATATCATATCTTAATTTCCTCATTTCATTACATAAAGGGCATGGAATATAGAAAGGAATATTTAATAGTTCCAAAAATGATTAAAGGTTTAAAAAGTAACTCTTAAGAGAAAATGTCAAATGGATTTGGAGTGTTGCCCAGACATTTCCTTGCATCCACATTCATCCAGTGTCCATCTAGTTCTCCTTGCCCCATCTGGAAACTCAGCTCCATTACTGTTCCTGGAACCAGTCCAGCCCACAATGAAAATTAAATGAGCACTGAATCCATTTCTTACCTAACGGATTTGAGCAAATATGTTTTCTGGTCTCATTAACTGGGCCTTTGTTTTATTCTTTCTGTTCATTCATAGGGTCACTATGAGTTGGATCCAACTTGATGACACCTAAGAATAACTTTTCATTACCTTACTACTTTTGTCTACAGTTGAGTCTTTACTTAAATTCATTGCCCCAAATGTGACTATTTTTCTGGATTTTATTATTTACTAGATACCTTTTTTATATCAGTCTTCCTTTTATAACAAATATGTTTACCTCTTGCTTTCACTTAGTGTTTAGAATGCCTTCATAGCACATGTGGACTTTTGCTTCTTTGAGACCACTCCACCCTGTCCCTGGAACCTCTAATGAGAGATCTGTCTTAGCCTCATCCTAATTACTTATGTCGCTATGGAATCCAGTAGAATTTTCAGATAGCCAGAGATGTAAACAATCAAAGCTGGGCCCTGGTGACTTGGATTCTCTTAAGAAGAAATAGAGAACATGAGTTGTCCAGTAATAGACAACTTTTAATTTGTTGTGGCCTGCAACCATACCACTGTGGCATCTGATTCCATCAGATCTCAGAAGCTAAGCAGGGTCAGACCTGGTTAGTACTAGGATGGGAAACTGCCTGGAAATACCAGCTGCTGTAGGCTTGGGAGAAGGACCAGGCAACCCACTCCCAAAAAACAATCAGCCATCAAAGATCCTATGAGTAGCAGAGAAGCACTGACAATAGTGTTTCACCTGTTGTACATAGGGTCACCATGAGTTGGACACTGATTGGATGGCACCTAACAACAGCAATAACAATTTGTGGTGAAATGCTAGATTACAAGTATTCATTCAGAATTTAGAGATCTAGTTTAAGAGAGTATATCTTGAAGTTTAGGCTTTGTCATCACCACACTCATTCTATGCTCATAGCTCTCATCGAAAATACTGAAAATTCTCTGTGGTGTGTATTCATTCCTTTCAGTCCCCATGTACTTCATTCCCTTACTCATATCCTATGCTCTAGCCAAACTACACTACTCCTTTATATCCAGAATTCCTCACAATTGCTACCTTGGTCCTTATGTTCATTTTGTTGCTGATAGTTGAGATTTTGCCCCTTTCTCTATCACAATACCATCTAGCTTTCAAACCAGATTCCAAATGCTGCTTTTTCCATGATTCATTCCCTCCTTTCCCCAATCAGATGAGATCTCTTCTTACTTTGACTTCACATAGTAATTTGTTTTGGTATCTTTTAGTGAATCACTTCTTGAATTCTGTGTTGGATTATTGGTATACAATAAAACCCAGTCAAATGAATTGTTGTTGTTGTTGTTAGGTGCCGTTGAGTCGAGTCCGACTCATAGCGACCCTCATAGGGTTTTCAATGGCTGACTGTTTCGGGATTGCCTTGGGAGTGGGTTGCCATGTCCTTCCCATTTTGCGGTGCTGGGAATCGAATTCGGGACCTCAGAGACTGCAGAGCAGCGCTCTACCAAGTGAGCTAAATCCCAGCCCGTCAAATGAATTAGAGAGCGTTAAAACATTCTTAAATGCTTAGAAGGTTGGTATTGAGAGGCTAATAAATTAAGTGCAGGCAAGCCCATGTAGCTAAAGAAGAGTTGCCAAAGAAAAGAAAAGTTGCTACAGCCAAGCCATCCAGATCTTGACTATAGTTTGATGACACTGGCTAGACAGAGTCCCTAAAAGCTTAAAAGTCAGTGGGGATAAATCTGATTATTGTGGTTGGCTGTTACTTGGAGAACAATGTAGAAATTTCAGGAATCTTCTCTTTGGTGAATACCACTTTGGTCAGCTTGATTCAGGGAACTCTGGCAGAGAGAAGCCTGAGAATTCAGCAACACTCCAGCGCTTTCCCATTTTTTGAAACTCAGTTGCCTTCAGTCTTCTCTGGTCTTCCCCTTTCCTTCCATGTTTCCTCAGTCACTCGTAGAAGAGAAAAACTAATTCTAACCACGTACTTCCCAAATTATTTTGATGAAGGAGCTTAGGCAACATGTAGAAATCAATTACTAATTATTTACCACCTAATTTGTTTAACTACCAAAGTACCTTTCTTTGGGAATTTACTATATATGTATTGTAGAGTTCACTTGGGCTGAGGATTATCTTTGTTATCCATTAGTGAAAGCACAACACACAGATACACTTCTTGTTCCATCTCTTTTCTTTTTTCTTTTTCTTAATTTAAAAAAAAAACTGAATTTAGGCTGATACTGACAGTTGGTGTATTTTCTTAAGAAGAGATATAGGAAAAGCTAGTCAAAGAAGTAGTTTTTAAGGATCATCAGTCTTTAAAATGCTAATGTTAACACATATGACACAAAACTACTTTTACTCAACAAATATTTATCAGTCACCTAGCATGTGCATGTCCTCAGTGTTAGGAATAATCCAATGAAAACAAGAGACATAGTTCCAGCTCTCATGGCATTTTCATTCTTAAAAAACAACAAACAAACAAACAAAAATAAACAGTCTGGTATGTTGTAGTCAGGTGCCATTAAGTCAGGTCCAACTCATAGCGACCCTGTGTAAAACAGAACAAAACACTCTGATTATGTGCCAGGCACATGATCTTCTTTTTTTTTCTCTTAAAGCCCATTGTTGCAGACACTGTGTCAATCTTTCTCCTTGAGGGTCTTCCTTTTTACACTGGATCAATCTATCTAGTTGAGGGTCTTCCTTTTTTTTGCGAACCGGCCACTCTCCCAAACATGATGTCCTTCTCTAGGGATTAGTCCTGCCTGACAACATATTCAAAATACGTAAGACATGGTCTAGCCATCCTTGCTTCCAAGGAGTGCTCTGGTTGCACTTGTAGGGCAGATGTGTTGGTTCTTTTGGCAGTCCATGGTATATTCAATATTCATCTCCAGCACCATAATTCAAAAGCATCAATTCTTCTCCTCTTTCCCTAATTCAATGTCCACCTTTCAGAAGCATATGATGCAATTGAAAATACCATGGCATGAGTCAGACGCACCTTTGTCTTCATGTGACATCTTTATTTTTCAATACTTTATAGGTCTTTGCAACAGCTTTTCCCAGTGCAATGCATCTTTTGATTTCTTGACTGCTGCTTCCATAAGGGTTGATTACAGAACCAAGTAAAGCAAAATCTTGGACAATCTCCATCTTTTCTCCCTTTATCATGAACTTGCATACTTATGCAAACATTAAAGACATTATTTAAACAATAAAAAATCCCTCTGAATCCTGAAGAACAGGATATTCTCTGAGATTCCAAGAATGATTAGTAGGAGAGTACCTATCCTTTTAGTTTCCTTCATTAAGTTTAAAAGAGAACTAAACACAGTAGTACTTTTTAAATGTAAGTAGAATACGCAGCACTTTTGCTATGTTTGTGGAAAACTGGGTGCGTTTTTCATAATTTCTTTTGAATATTTGCCTTATGGGCCTGCTTTCCTGGCTCAGACTCCACAATTAGAAATAATTTTCTTGAGTGATTGTGTGCTTTGTGTATTTTAAGCCATGACAACACTGAGAGTTTTCTTTGAAATTGGAAATGCTCTTCTGGGGATAAATCATTGAATTATTATCAGTTATAAATATAGTCAGTTTCTCTCATGGTTTTCTTCATGGCACCAAGCTGGGATTATTGGAAAACCACCTACTAATATGCACAGCTAAACACCGCATCTGCACTTAAAAGACTTATAATGCACCCTCTTTTTTTTTTTTTTTTAGTCTGCCATTCTCTATTTTTTTGTTATCTCATTCTATCAGTAATTGTAGCTTATCATGTTGTCCTTAGTGTTTGAAGTATACAGGGACAGAATTGATGGTGGGAGAATCTTGTGGCTTTTCACCTCTATTTAAGTGTGTGTGTTGTTGTTTGGTGCCGTATAGTCGGTATCTGACTCATAGCGACCCTCATAGGGTTTTGAATGGCTGACTGTTTCGGGATTGCCTTGGGAGTGGATTGCCAGGCCCTTCTCCCATTTTTTGCTGGGAATTGAACTCAGGACCTCAGAGACTGCAGCACAGTGCTCTACCAACTGAGCCAAATCTCAGCCCTAAGTGTCTATATGGAGATATAAATTCAAGGTGGCCAATATACCATATATCATCATCTAATAATAATATGACTCATTTAGGAAAATGGTGTTTTTGTACACACACACACACACACCCCTGCATATGTAATATATATGAAGAAATTGGTTACTATGCTTTCTACTTACACATAAAGTGTAGGGGTAGGGATTTTTTTCTCTGCTGTCACTCCAATTCTGAATATGAACAATCCACCTTGAGATATTGCAAGTGCATTAGGAAGTGGTACGCTTGCTCCCTGTGGCATCTCAACACTTAACTAATTGTGCCTATAATGTGATGCTCTCAGGGCTCACTTAAGAAGAGAAGAGGGTTCAGGTGCCTCTCAGGATATAAAATGATGAATTCTGGATGCACATTTCCAACAGATGGACACAGCCTGAAGAAGGCAGCAATGGAAGGCAGCAGGTGGGAAAGGCAGCAGGAAAGCAAAGCCACTTGCAGGAGCACTTGACATTAATTACACCTGTTGGAATTCTTGCCCAGCCTTTTGTTTTCAAATGTGCTCTCACTATAATCATTGTGTGGGGAGTGGGAAAAGAAAAGCAGCTGAAGATTATTAACAGGAAATGGAGCACTTGTGCTGTAATAACAAGTGAAAAGGGGTGGGCTGGGGGGCTTCTCTGGCGCAAGTCCTTCAATTAAGCACATGTCCAAAGATAGGAACCAGGGGGACTATTACTTAGAGTGGTCCAGATGATTTTAAAACAGAATGTTTGATGCTATAAAAGCTGGGGTATGCATTTAGTGCTTTAGAAATTACATATGTGGCTCTAAATCAGAAGAGATTATATACATATATATTCATATATATTTCTGTTCTTGCATCATTTGAACACATTTTAATTCGCTCTTTCAGTTTATTTGGTGATTTTTTTATGCTTAGGTTCTTCATTTTTTGTGACAGTAGATTTCTGAGCAAATATCCCTTGGTTTACGGGCCCTTGTTAGCCAGTGCAGCCTGCATCTTCTGCTACATTATGGCTCACAAGGAAGAAGATTCACCCGTAATAGAATTCACACATTGCTGAAATTGCCTGGGTGTTCTTGTCTGCAGTTCTTTCTGTCTGAAATGACATTGTCTGCATTGCAGGTTTCTGGTCATCATTTAATGTCCACTCAAGGTTAAATTTGCAGGAAAGCCTTCAGTGTTTGTCCCAGAGAGACCTAAGTCCTCTTTAAAGTCAGAGCACTTACACATTTATTTGTTAAAATGTCTAGCATCTTGCCCCCTGGGACTGCCTCTTTCACTCCTCAGGGCCTTGAAACCCTGAGGAGATTTCCATTTCTACTCTTCTGTGAGTTTCCTGCCTTCCTCCCAGCACACAGTCTCCCAATTAATAGTGTCTGAATAAATGTGATTTGAATGAAGATTAGTTTGTCTTCACCTGGAGGTATAAGCCTCACTAGTGCAAAAAAATTTTTAGCACACTGAACATCTTTTGAAAAACAATAAGATGTGGCTTTTAAAACTTATCAGTTGTCTTAAGGTTCTTGCTCACTTCTCAGTGAGAATTATCATGACTACTACTGTATTAAAAATGTCAGCATCCTCTGCTTCTCCCCCACCTTAAATATTTATGCATGGTGACAATTTTGTACAGTATTGTATGAAGTGATGTGAAATAAAGTGTATACATACATAAGTAGGAAGAGTGAAGTTAAAACACGAGTTATTCAAATGAAATAAAAGTTATCTCTTCAATTTATATGCTGCATAAATAATCCGAGAATCTGGACTTTCTGAAGAAGTACACAGTATCATAATTGGAGAAAGACTCATTAACAACCAGCGTTATGCAGATGACACAACTCTGCTTACTGAAAGTGAAGAGGATTTGAAGCATTTTCTGATGAAGGTCAAAGAACCCAGGATTCAGTATGGATTGTGCTTCAACAACAACAAAACAAAAATCCTTACAACTTCATGATAAATGGAGAAGAAATTGAGATTGTCAAAGATTTTGCTTTACTTGATTCTACAAACAACTCCCTTGGAAGCAGCAGTCAAGAAATCAAAAGATGCATTGAGTTGGGAAAATCTGTTGCAAAAGACCTCTTTAAAGTAGTGAAAAGTAAAGACATCACATTGAAGCCAAGGAACTCCTGACTCAGTCACAACATATGGTGGTGAAATATGGACATTGAAGAAGGGCGACAGGAAGAATTGATGCTTTGGAATTATGGTGCTGGAGATGAATATTAAATATACCATGGACTTCCAAAAGAGCCAACAGGTCTGTGCTAGAAGAAGTGCAACCTGAGGGCTCCTTGGAAGCAAGGTTGGCTAAACTGTGTCTTACATATTTTGGACATGTTTGGGAGAGTGGTGGTCAGTGAAAAGAAAAGGAAGACCCTCAAGTAAATGGATTGATACAGTGTCTACAACAATTGGGTTAAATATAAAACAGATTATGTGCCTGGCAAATAATCGTGAGTGTTTTGTTCTGTTTGACACAGGGTTGCTATGAGTTGGACCTGACTCGACAGCACCTAACAACAACAACAACAACAACAACAACGGGAATAGAAATAAATAGGATTGTAAATAAATGGGTGTGAGTTAATAATAGATTTAGCTGCAAATAAACAGAAACCTAACTAATGGTAGATGATGACTTTTTCAAGAACAGGAAGACTAGTAACCCTTTATGCACACTGAAATGCAGGCATTATTGTACCAGCTCAATTATATGAAGGCCAACATCTGGGTAGTCCATTTTGGTTTTTCTCTTATGGCTTCAAAATGCCTGCCCCAATTCCAAATATCATGCTCCTATTGAAAATGAACACTGAGACCTTTAACCTGATCATCAGAAAAGCTAAAACTTTGCCAGAACCCACTCTGCATGTAGCTACCAATCTCTAGATGGGGAGCTTAATGTCACCTAGCCTCATCTGAGATACAGGAGAGAGAGAGGGTGAATAAAGAGAGGGTTTGTTTGTGCAGTCTCTATAATGAATAAAGAGGAAAGGGGAGTAAGAATGAATTTTGTATTGCCCAGCTAGTAGTATCTGCCACAGAAAAGGCAGGTAGTTAAAATAAATTGATGGCAGTAAGTAAATTAATTGAAGACAGATATTCACTCATAGAGCAATATATGAGAAAAATGAATCATTTGATCATAAGGTAAAATAATATGTATCAGTACAAATATATAAAGAGGTAGTTATGTACAAAATAGATAATATCAAAAAGAAAATGCAAAGTGACACAATGGATATGTACTGCTATTTTCATTTGAAACACACAAAATACTGATTTTTAAAAGGGATATATTAAGATAAACTATAAAAACATAGTCTTGATGTTACCCACTAAACTCAGCCTAGTAGTTTCTGTCTTTGGGAAGGAAGAGAGTAAAGGAACTGGAAAGAACAAAAGGGACTCAATGTTATTTGCACAATTTCACTTCTATCATAAAAAGGTATGCCTGGCTATATATATGGGGTTTGTTGTATATTCTATCTTTTGGTGCATTATTTAGTCAGAAGAAAATAAGAGTGTACATTTAGTTTTATCACCAAGAATAAATTCAAAGGAACATGAAACGAAAACACAGATGGGATTCTAATTGCCACAAAAGCCCAGGATAGAGAGACATAATTTATTATGGGAAGCAGTTCCAAGTGAAGAAGATAACCCAGAATCAGCCTTTGATGAACTTTCAGA
This sequence comes from Pedetes capensis, assembly GCA_007922755.1. Lineage (NCBI taxonomy): Eukaryota > Metazoa > Chordata > Mammalia > Rodentia > Pedetidae > Pedetes > Pedetes capensis. The sequence continues at coordinate 8,311 of VMDO01013875.1, read as the reverse complement.
AATTACTCAACTTGAACCCCAGTTTTACATGTGTGAAGAGGATTGTGTGTGTGATTCATTTTTCCTGTTGCTTAACAATACAGATTTTTAATGAATATTAGTCATTTTGTATATAGTTTTTAAAAAGTCTTTGCTCTTTGAGTAATAAGCTGAGGTGATCATATGTTCTTTAATATATCAAACTCATTCACTTGTTTGATTTGTACTTATTAAAAAGTTATTGTATGGCAGAAGTTCTTTTAGGATTGGGAATATGGTATAAATAAAGCTGAAGCCTTTGTTTCTATGAAGATGACATTCTAGTTGAGGGAAACAGATAATAAGGACATACATTGTATGTAAATGGTGGAAAGCTCATAAAGCAGAATGTAGCAGGATTTGAGAGTGCTCAGTACCAAGGGACAGTAGAGCTAACCTTATTTTACATAGGTATGTTTTTCTGACAAGGTATATTTTGAATAAAAAATATATCACTGTAAATATGTTTCACAAGTGACATTTATTGGGAATAATTTTAATTACATATACACCACCTAAAATATATAGTATAGATTTGTATATTGTTATTAGGTTCATCGAGTTGGATCCAATTTATAGAGACCATCACTAGGTTTTCTTTTTTACTAGGATTTGAACCCAGGGCTTCGTGCTTGCATGCTTTGCAAGTGCTGTACCACTGAGCTGCACCTCTGGGCCATTTTTCACTTTTTGAGACAGGGTCTTGCTAAATTACGCAGACTGCCTCTGGTCTTGAACTTGCGATCCTCCTGCCTCTGCCTTCTGAGTCTCTGGGATTACAGGTGTGTGCCACAGTGCTCAGCTGTCACTGGGTTTTCAATGGCTGGTTGTTTCAGGATTGCTTTGGGAGTGGATTGCCATTTCCTTTTCCTGTTCTTTACGGTGCAGCAAATAGAACCCAGGACCTCAAAGAATGCAGGAAGGCACTTTGCCAACTTAGCTAAACTCCAGTCCATATAGATTAGTGTCGCCACTGCAGTGCCATCGTATTTTGAAATGAGTTACATGGGCTTCTCTCTCTCTTTCCCTTTCTTTCTTTTTTCACTTCCCTTCCCTCCCTTCTCTTCCATTCCCTTCCCTCCCCCTTTCTTTCTCTTTCCGCTCTTTCCCTTCTTTCCTTTTTTCTTATACACACACAATTTTTCTGAAAGAATGTCTGTCTGACCAAGACGGACACATTCTTTGACTTCTGTTAATCTTTATTTGTCAGTTTGGATGGAAACCTACACATCTAATGTTCTATGATTCCTACACATCTCATATTCTAGTGTGATATTCCTTGAAGAACTATGGTAAAAGTACTTTCTTTCCAAAAGCCTGTTTTCCCTGTCACATCTGTATTAAGCAGCCATTGGATACAGAATATTGCCTGGAGTAGGGAGGCTTTAGGGGATTTTCTTATCATTTGCCTACTGCCTTCTGGATGAGTGAAATCTAATGAGCACTGAGGCAGGTTATATATGCATTTTTCACTTGAAAGTTTAGCTCTTGCATATAAAGATTAATATGGCTGAAATTTGATATGTCCCTAAAAAGGCTTTAAAATATTTTTAAAAGCTTTAAAAGTTAATATTATTCTGGAAGAGCCTGGACCCTTAAGATATGTTATTACCAGATTTGACCAACATTAATTTTTAGTATGTCTTGGATTTTAGGTCATCACAGAGCTCAAGAAGGGCCTGTGACAAATAACACAGCAGAAGGTTAATTGCAAAATGAAAAGGTCTTCATTTACTGTGAAAACTGGTGATATGAACTAAGGTTTAGCCCTTAGTGTCTGAAATGTGGCTATAATGAATGATTGAAAGAAAAAAAATAGAGAATTAAACTATAGGTCTCTTTGAATGGTGTAGATAGAGCTCAAAAGATATGAGTATGGTGTTAGCTCAGAATGTTTCTCCTCTTGCCGCAGTAATGTTGGTGTGACTTTTTCCCTACTCAAAAAATACCCGTCAGTGTTAAAAACTACAAACATTTTCATAAGTATATAGTGTTTTCTCTATCATTATCCCTACATTATTTACTTGTTGACTTCTCAGTATAGGTTCCCTTTCCTGCTCTGGATGTCATAGATTTCTAAATTTTGGCCTATCCTAGGTAAATACAAAGTTCCTGTTAGGTCTACATAGATGGTCAGATACACATGCTCTTCTTAGCATATAGCAGTGCCTGATACATGCTAAGCAAATGATGTCTATAAATTAATATGATCAAATAAACCAAGGACTTAATAATATCAAAATTAGCAACGTATTATAACATTTATATTTGCTGTTAGATTTCCTATGGCTCTCAGATACCAAAGCAAATATGTTTAAAAAAACTAATATTTAAACAAAATTGAGCTGGGTCCAGTGGCACATGCCTGTAATCCCAGCGACAGAGAAGGCAGAGGCAGGAGCAACCAATGCTCAAGGCCACAGGGGGCCTGTATGATTTAGAAAGACATTGTCTCAAGATAAAAGGAAAAAATTAGAAAGTGTTTCAAGGTTATACAGCTCAGTTATAGAACACTTGAAAGGCATGTGTAAGGGCTTGTGTTCAGGACTCAAGTATAATAAATAAATAAAATTTAAAAATTAAAGATTAAAATAAATTTATCAAGGAGAGTTCTGGCTTTGTCTCTAAAACAGTCTTCTCAGTGCTGTAGTATAATCAGCATTGTGTTGCTGATGGCTCTTCTCTTCCCCATACATCATGCCTGCTGGAAACCATGGAAGTCTAACTTCAACATCAGAACTTAAATTTTTTATCTCAGCAGGCATGCAGATAGTTAAGCTATGCATGTTCCTGAAAGCAAACAGCTTATTATTCATAATTAGAAGCAACAAGAAATAAGTTCTTAAAAGAATGAGAGATAAACTACAATTCGGAGACTTGGAGCAAATTTTGGGAGGGAGAGAAATGCAGAAAGAAGCTAGAAGAGATGAATGAGGTAAACAGGGTGGAAGAGAAGGCATGGAGTCTTATATTGTCCACATCTTACTTATGTCTGGCCAGGCAGACCCTGGCCTTGCTTCAATAGATGAGCAAAAGGTTGCCAATGGATGATGAAAATTGAAGATTCATAGATTTCATGTTTAAGGGTAAAAATCAGAGTTTATCACTTTATCAGGACCCATAATTTCTCTTCTGGGTTCTTATCTGTTTACTAACTCTGCATTCATAGTTCCCATCTGTGGAATATTGGTTGTCATTTCACCATATTATTAATCTAGTTCATCTGTTATCTTTGAGGGCAGAAAAGACTTGAATAATTGCTAAAGGATAAAACTTTATATAACTCAATGTTCCAATAGATTCATCTCCTAAAAAATAAAGAAAGACAATTTAGAATGGAGAAGTCCCCTAAACAAAACAAGAACAACAAAAAAGTGAGGCTTTTTGGAGGGATTTTTCTAAGACAATTTAGAATGGAGAAGTCCCCTAAACAAAACAAGAACAACAAAAAAAGTGAGGCTTTTGGGAGAGATTTTTCTAACAGTCAAATTAGGAAATAAGAGAAGTCAAGTTAGAAAAGAAGAAATCTCTCTCTTTTCTATTATACCTAAAAGGCATGAAACTTTTAGATTTTAGAGGAAAGAAAAATGAAAGTAGAAATACTTTCAAATAAATGATGAAAATGAATCTATAATACTTATTCATGTGTTCAGAGTATTATTAGATCATGATGAGAAAATCCTAATCAAAACAGGAAGTTGAGTAGGTAGGTTATGAAACATTACAGGATGCACCAAAAAAATGGTTTGGATCTTCTACAGCTGCTTGAGGTGTGTGCCATTATACCTTCCAAAATTAGTGAAAATATAGTGCCTCTGCCTGCAGCTGTAGCATTGCGGCATCTGATCCTGTCAGATCTTGGAAGCTAAGCAGGGTAAGGCCTGGTTAGTACTTGGATGGGAGACCTCCTGGGAACACCAGGTACTATAGGCTTGAAAGAAGGACCAGGCAACCCACTCCCAAAAATCAATCCACCATTCAAAACCCTATGAATAACACAGAAGCACTGATAATAGTGTTTTGCCTATTGTACGTAGGATTGCTATGAGTTGGACACCAGCACACCTAACAACAACAACATAATGCTTCTAGGAAGAGTATTTTCCTTTAAAGATGAGAAAAGGTGAAGAAGTAAGTTCCTTCTTTTTACCTCCGATGAAAATTTGAAGAAAGAATAGAAGCAGCTTTTATTGGCTCCTGCTGTTTTTTCCTCTTTTGGATTAAAACTATGTATGTTCAAGGAGAATACCTATATCAGTTAAAAAAATTAGCATGGTTCATTCAAGCATCCATTTGTAGTGGTTTTGACAGAGGCCAAGAAGTTTTCCATGGAGGCTTTAGTAGCTATGTGTAAGTACCATTTTTCTGTGTGTGTGAATAAGAGAAGATAAATAACCATGTCAAAGTGTAAGCCTACTGTCCTGGCTATTATCAGTTGAGAGTTTTGTGCTTGTGTAGGCTAAATAATTGGCCACTGAATTGTGCTTTTCAGAATAAGAAGTTAGTACCACAAGCAAGTTTGCTAACACAGTGGTAAGGTTATGCAACTGATATCAAGTGTGTCACTGGGATCCTCAAAGGGAATTGATACTATGGCAAGCACTATCTTCTGTTTTCTGAGTTCTGACAGAAAATTTTAATGGAGCTTAGAGAAGACTGCACATCTCTCATTAAAATTTTGTCTTGCTCTACAGAGTGTGTGTACTGCAGAAGGTAAGAGATGATAAGGCACTTGTAATGCTTATAATAATGAAATGTTAGTGTGCTTGACCTCTGTAGCTATCCATCATTAAAGAATTAATTTTCTGGACCTAAACCTATTTATTTTCTCATTTTAATATCTTTGGTTATTTACAGGAAGAAAGAGGAAACCTTTAAAAAAGAAAAAAAGAATAAAATTATTAAACTATCTTGCTAGCAACTCATTTCAAATAATATAGAAAACAGGACTTCTCCTGAACCATTATTTCTGTAAGGTTAAACAGCTAAAATAAAATAAAATGCACCACTAGTAAGACATGATAGCCTGCAGCCATACTACTGTGGCTTCTGAGCCCACCAGATCTCAGAGACTAAGCAGTGTCCAGCCCTGTTAGTACTTGGATGGGAGACCACCTTGGCACACCAGGTGCTGTAGACTTGGGATAAGGACCAGGCAGACCACTCCCAGAAAATAATCAACCACTGAAAATCCTATGAATAGCAGACAAGCACTAAGAATGTTGTTTCACTTATTGCACTTAGAGTCTCTGAGTTGGAAACCAACTCAATGGCACCTAACAACAAGAAGATGTAGTAAGTGATGAATAAGCTGGATTTTGAAGAACTATTATAGACTTGTAAAGACAATAGAAGTGCTCAGAGAATCCATTACTTAATGTTTCTCTCTTTTCACCTGATTATGAAGAAAGACATACAGGATGTTCCAGGTAGTTAAGAAACTGCCTTAATGATCACATACAAACTCAATGACTATTTTTTTTTTTCATGTAAAAAGAGAACTTTCTGAAGCACCATAACTTAGAGATTTAAAAAAATCTTTTACTGAAAGAACTATCAGAAAGTTTACTGGTATATATATAAATATGTATTAGTGAGGGCTCTCCAGAGAAACAGATCTCTCTGGACTGTGTGTACACACACACACACACACACACACACACACACACTCACACACACATATATGTATGTATATTTATATGTATGTATGTATATTATATGTATGTATGTACACATGTGTACATGTATTATATGTATGTATATTTATATGTATGTATGTATATTATATGTATATATGTATGTATATACATACATATATGTATATTTAGATCAAAAAGTTATGTTTAGATCAAAAAGATATATATGTATGTGTGTGTGTGAGTGTGTGTGTGTGTGTGTGTGTATGTATGTAATTTCCCACAGTTCTGAAGTCTGGGAAATCCAAGATCAAGGTGCCAGCAGACTCAGTGTCTAATGAGGTTCTATTTCCTCACAGGTGGTACCTTCTTACTGAGTCTTTATATGATGGCAGAAGCAATCACTAGTCTCCTGTCAGTCCTAGATAAAGGCACCAAACCCATTCATCAGGACTCTACCCTCTTGACCTAATTATCTTCAAAGGGCCATACCTCTTAATATCACCACATTGGGGATGAGGTCTCAAGATCTGAATTATGGTGAGACACAAACATTCAGACCCCGTATCAAGAACCAATAGGATGTACGTATATAAATATGTTTGTTATGATGAATTGGCTCACATGATTAAAGGTGCTACTGACTTCAAAACCTGCAGTGTTAGCTAGGCACAGTGGTGCATGCCTGTAATCCCAGTAACTTGGGAGGTGGAGGCAGGAGGATCGAAATTTCAAGGCCAGAGGTAGCCTGAATAATGCAGTGAGACCCAGTCTCAAAATAAAAACTAAAAAGGGATTAGGGGTGCAGCTCAGTGGTAGGGTGCTTGCAAAGCATCAGTGAGACCCTGGATTTAATCCCTGTAATAATGGAAAAAACAAAAACAAAAAAACCTGAACAAACCAAAACCAAAAATCATTAGCCTGCAGTATGGGATGGCAGACTACTGTCCCAGGAGACTCTCTGTTGTATTTCTAGTTTGAAGGCAGTTTTCTGTGCACTTTCTCTAGGAGGCCAATTTTTTTTTAGTTGTTGTTGTTCTCTTTAGTCCCTTCAACTGAGTGGATAAGGCCCACCTACCTTACGGAATGGGAGAAGGACAAGGCAATCCACTCCCAAGGCAATCCTGAAATAATCAGCCATTGCAAACCCTATGAGGGTCACTATGAGTTGTACAGGACCACATGGTACCTAACAACAACAACAACTTTATGGAGGCTAATCTGCTTCACCCAAAAGTCATCCATTCAAATGTAAACATCATCCTCAAACTCCTTCCTAATTGACAAACAAAATAAACCAAACACACTATATATTTTTAAATGGACAACAATTAGGATGCACCACTTTGTATGCAACTGGATTAGAAACAGCATGCTCTTACAAGAAAAGTAAGTTAAAAATCATAGCATACAACATCTATAAATATGCAATGTTTCCCTCTTCCATCATTTCAGTGCCATTATTACAGCATATCTTTCTCTGAGGATTTAGAAGAGTACATAAAAAGGTGGCAAGGATAGTGGTGATGCTCCTTGTCTCTATCCAGTTATCATCTTTGTCTGACTTTCTACACTGTAAAACAATCAAAAAAGAAATGTGGACCTGAGATATTAAAATTTCACTCATACATGTACTTTAATATTAGCATTAACGTTGACTTTAAGTCATCACACCCAGCTATCTATTAATGATTTAAATTTTGAAAAGAAATAAAACTATTTCATGCATAATTATGAGAACTGTATATATAAGGGTTACATTTTTAATTAAATGATTCTCTTTATTGAGAGGAAGGCTATAATTCAGTAGTAAATTTGTGAGATATATTTCATTTAGGAAAATATGCTAACGAAAAAGTAAGTATAATTACCATATTAATTAATTACCTGTGTCTTATCCAGAGCCTTTTCTCTGGCAATTAACTTGATGAATGCCAAAGAATCTTACTTATGTAGTCCTGGTGAGGTTTTCAGTTTGGGTATCTTTGTGCAGACTGAGCAGGAAAAACAATGGGTTGTGCAAGTATTTTTCCTAAATTCAGAATGTATATCCTTGCATAGGAAAAAAAAGTGTCACTCATATTTCTCTGTCAAATATTAGATTCATTAATTCCCCTTTTATAATAACCCTTATGGATGAAAGCATGTACCCATATTTGAATATATTTGAACAGACTGTCAAATTGCACAGATTGATAACATGTGGTGGGGAACTTTTGAAATGCAGCTCATGTCTTCTTGAGTAGTGACATGCAACACTAGATGAGCATGATGAAGAAATACAAAAATGTGTATATCAGTTTAAAACTTAATATTTTCTGCACCTTTAGTAATGACCTCTTCCCTTTACTTAAATTTCTGCTTAAAATTCTGTACATTTATTTGAAAAGCTTTACTTTAAGAATTGTGTGTTACTAAAAATTTTGGTTGTTTGTCTTATATGCTTACCCAATAGGATCTTGAGTTTACTTATTAAGTTGCAATTAGAGTCTTTTGGTTTTCTCATGTTATATTTAGATCAAAAAGTAAAGAGTACCAGTCCTGCTGCACTGCAAAGATTTGCCTTTCAAAGGTGGTTAAAGTATAAAGTATAATGTAAACTTGTTACTAGTATGTGTACTTCTTCCTCTCTTGAGTTACGAGAATATAAAGGCATG